>JARHVA010002539.1:2295000-2499832 GCA_037957365.1 Torreya grandis | reverse complement strand
CCTACAAGACTCAAATACTCAAAGAAGTTATCCACCACATCCCAATCTCATTTCATTTTTAGTCAAAAAACTGATCCATTTATTGGAAGTTAAATATGAAACTCTCCAACTAGAATGCACCCACTCTTATTACTAGAAGATAGTTCCCTCCTTAAAAGGATATTGTTCTTTTTATAAAAGGACCCATACTTTTCTTACACTAATTAATGAATTACTTTAAATTAACATGTGGGTTTACTTTCACAAGTAAACACACTTTATTAAACCACTCACTAATTTTTTACATGCCCACATTGGCCTCTTACATTTAAATAAATTCTCTTATAAAAATTCTTACACGCTCTAACTAGTGGGTCAAGCCGACCAACTAGGCTAGGCTACCAACTATTATAGGATTCCTAAAATCCCACTTGATAGGGATCATCAATTTTATAGAAGGCCAATTAAATTTTTTAAATTTTGAATTATAAAATATTGACCATTTTAAAAATTATAACATAATTTATTAGGATGTTTTATTTTAAATTTAAATAAAATTCCTTAATTTAATAATAACCATTTAAAAATTAACACTCAAATGAAACCAAAATTAGAACTTATCATTAAAATAAAAGTTTTTTTCACATGTAAAATGCCTTGAATTTTCAATAAGAAAGTGGCCCATGAGGAGGTATATTACATCATCCTCTATTACAAAATAATCATCCTTGATGTGTTGATCAAACATTACATGCTAAAAAACCAGCTTACTTCCAAAAGATACAGTAGGATATTAACTAATAAACACAAGGTAATTATTTTATGATAAATGGGTTTGATATAAAAATACACTGAGAAAGTAAAACTATTTGAATGTAATATGATAATATTTAGAATTTATCATTATATGATAAATAATGGGCATTTACTTATTAGATCATGTGTAATGAATACATCAAAATACTATATAACCAAGGGGTAAAGAGTGTATCTTATTCTAAATTATGTTCTAGGATGTTATAGTGATTTTAAATCACTAAAAATAGAGATAAGACTCTGTGTTTTATTTTTATATGTTTTAACTATATTTATCTCCTAGATGTTTATACCAAGTTCTTGAAACTAGTGTCAACACAAGTTTCTAGGTTCAATGTAGGTATCTAGTCCATAATATGTAATATAATGAAATATATATTTAATGAAGTTTCATTATTACCTATGTGTCTATTTTATGATTGATGATGCATCAGAATGTGTGTGAAGTCTATCCAATAGGTAAAATCCTATATCTCTTACCCTTGACCTCCTATAAGTTGGTGAAATGGGTTAGCACATGAGTCAAGCTAACCCTAGCAAGCCTTATTATTGTTAAGTATTTCCTATATAATCATATATTCCAAAGAGGGCCTCAAACATGCATGTAGTTCTCCCTCTTGGGTATGTGTGTGGAATGGTGATCATCTAGCTATATGCTCTTTCCCCTATTGTAACCCTTAGTACTTGTAATACAAGTGAAAATTGATGTGTATAATGATACAGCTTTTAGTTTTAACATTTTTACATATAGTGTGGTTTAATAACTATTGAATAAGGTAATGTATATGCTAATTATGGTTATTTATTTATAATACTTGAAATGAAATATACCATATCTTTGTAAATATAGGTATATCTTGATTTTTAATTGGAACCTAGTTGCACACAAATGTTGACAATAAAATAAACATATGGGGATAAAAAAGTGTCACAACATGAAAATTAAGGAAACTAATTAAAATATAATCCTAGAAACATGAGTCAACATAGGTGTATAATATGAATATAGGTGTCTAATATGAACATAGGTGTCCATAGGATTAAAACACAAAGATAATAGAAACACATGCAAGGATATTTGGAATACTTTGGATAAAAGGAAAATTAGATAACATACAAAATAAAAAGGGTAGATAAAATCAAGTAAAATAAGATGGGATTAAATATTTCCACATGTGACCATGACACAAGATGCATAATTCTCTGTCAAGAGGTCTATATATGTAAAATCTCTGAAAACATACTATGAAATTGTGCTTGTACTAAATATGGGAATCCACATTTCTTCCCATTTTGACCTAGTAGTGAATGAAATTAGAATTACTAGTTTACTAGAAACTAAAATGTCTGATTTAGTATGTATGACACACCTTATATTTTATTGAAATCACTTTGAACCATTTTATTTAATTTTTTATTAAAACCAAAAGAATATTATAAAAATAATTAGTTTATATAATATATATGCATAATAGTATAAACCATAAAAAAATAAAGGGCATTGATAGAGTACACCTATGTATATGTTGCATAGTGATAATTATAGAATGTTTCTATCTCCACTGTGAAGATTGGAGAAGTAGAAGTGGAATTGAGACCTCATCCATATTTTGGCCAAGAAAGTGAATGAGTTAATAAAGAGTTAACTAGGTTTCCCCTAGAGGTGTTATGTCTGAAATAAGGAAAATTGGGAGGTGATCATGTCCCCAGGAAATTATAGGAATAGTGGTGCTACAACAATCAAGAGTACTACATCTCAACCAACATAACTTAAAAGTGAACGTATACATGAATTAGTTATAGGGTGAGTGATTTAATAAACTCATAATATATATCATGTGAAGGTGGATTTTTTAATCAAATCCAACCCATAAGTATGGTAAATTTAGATGATTTAATCAAGTATTACTTATAATCTTGGTAAGATTGAGTGATTTAATGAACTCAACCTTCCTAAAAGTGAACCAAATAATTTAGTAGATTGGTTCAATAACAATCCATAAAAGTTAAATCTGGGTATAATGAAATTCTAACAATATTTAAAATATAGAAATGATTTTATTTTAGAATTTTAGTTTCCCTCTACATGGCATATGTACCTCATATATGTCTCAACCTAAAAACTAGGTATCTTAATAGTATCAATGTATATAATGATTCCATAAATGTGTATCTAAATCATATCACTATAAAACCTAATGACTTCATAATCTATGAACATGTTTCCATAACATGCCCCCATTATAATCTAGAGAATATGAGGACTTGTGTAAATGTGGAGAACATGTTTCCATAAATTTTCCCCACTACAATATAGATAATCTGAGAACTAGTGTAGATGTTGAGAACATGTTTCCATAACATTCACCCACTATAATTGGAGAATATAATAACTTGTGGAAATGTGAAGATCATTCCTTTTTGATATTCCCCACTATAATTTGGAGAATCTAAGAACTAGTGTAAATGTGGAGATCATGCCTTTTTGACATTCCCTTCTTGTAGTTTAAAACTATGAAAATGAGGAAGTCATGCCTTTATGGCATGCCTCCATTAATATCCCCATTTTTTGAGGTGAGGGAGATAGAATATAGTAGGTATTACATCACAAAAGGATGAAATGGATATTATGTATATTGTTTGAGTAGGATTTGATTACGTATTGGTAATATACTTCGATAATTTTATAAGTAGGAATGTGATATTTATTTATTAATATCAAAAAAAATTAATGATGTCTATGTACAAGAAAATAATTTAGGTTATTTTTGGTTTTGCCATAATAATTAGAGAAATTCATAAATTTGTAATAAATAATTGTTAAGATCCCAACATCACTTATATTTTTTAATATAGAAAACTAATGCTCTAGATATGGGAATTTGAAGTGTAAATTATTGAAAAATTGAGGGCTAGATATTGGGTTTTGAAAAAAAAATCATTTCATTTGAATTTTAAATATTTTATAATTTTATTTTTAGAATTAAATTTTACAATTTTATGCAAGAGAGTTAATGAATTTTAGAATTTTTTGTCCTTCAAATAGCCTTAGATGGGTAGGAATTTAGTGATTTCAAAAATATATTTGATTAAAACCTATTTGATAATTTTGAATTTTTAAAAATGTGTTAATTTTTGAATTTTTAGAATTTTTGTAAGTTGTCAAATACTTATGTTGGCATCATGGATAGTAACATCAGTATGCAAGTGTTAGTGTTTAAATTTGGACATAAGCATCTAACATATGTGTCTTGAGTCAACATTGGCATCCAATGCTAGTGTACAACTATATTTTTTAATTTATTAACTATAAATATGATGTTTCATGGGGTAATATTTTGATTAACACTTATTTTTTTGTTTTTGTGTGCATATAGATGTGCATATACAAGATTTATGGCATGGGAGGCATTTTTAGACCATGGCAGAGTTAGGTCTAGATGCATCCAAATGGGTTGTTATTGATTAGGCAAGATCAAGTTGTTTCATAGTAAAATTAGAGGTGATGTTACATAGTTGTTACAATATATAGTAAAATTAGAGGTGATGTTACATAGTTGTTAAAATTTATTTATTTATTACTAGCTTTATTTGTATTATTAGAGGGTGGCACTATGGCTATTTCATATTCCTTGTATTATATTATGCAACATATTGAGAAGGAGGAGATGAGATATTTGTGTGGTCTCATAGGTTTTTTATGTTTGTATCGATATTTATATATATTATATTTGGAAATTCATTGTGGTAGTATTGAAATTGGTAGCATGTTTAGGCATATAATCATATTATAGTAGTGCGACCAGTTGGTAGAATAATAGTAGGATGGGCTTAACCTTAGCTATTTAATGAGTAATGGGCACTCCATCATGGTATATTACATACCACTATGGAGTATCATATTATTTTATATCATCTAATAATGATTCATATCACATGGTATCCATATAAGACATTTTATAAGTGGCTTGAGGATGGGTATGAACTATAAAGGATCCAAGTGAGCATTTTATTAGTGGATTAATTTATTGGTGTTTATGAGATATTGAAATGCTATCATGTTATTTAAAAAATTGGTATAGTATAGGCATGTCATCATCTTGATATCCATGGCATTAGATAGTTAGGAGTGGGAATAGGCCAATTGATAGACCAGATCCAACACTTATTGATCTATATCCTTAACCAAGTGATGAGAGAAATCCCATCATATCCATAGATATATGAGATACTATGGGATACACATATACTTATATGTATTGGTGGAAGGGGCATGTTAACCATTATTATTTATAAATATAGTTAATCAACCTAGTTCCATACCTATGGCACAAAGAGGTGGAATAGATGTAAGTGATGGAGGAACTCCCATAGTACCATAATCCACTGATGAGGAAGCTTCTAGAGCCACATGTAATTACCTTATTTATATTTATATTTTATTTATTATAGTATAAGTAGTTAATTCATATATTTTTTTGATTATTTATAAGCAATCATGAGTGGTTTGTAATGGTAGATCATGTAGGGCAAGACTTGATACATAGTGTGCCTATGGATATATCTAGAGAGGGACTTATAAAGAGGGTATTGATATTTAAAGTGTTCATGCAACCTTATGTGATATTTTATCTAGATTAGTGGTTGTATATCATACTATAGCCACTAAGTGTAAGGAGCTACATGTAGAACTTGATAGGCAACACATCCCATAACATAGTGATACTTAGATTATGTGGGATCTTATTGATCAATATGACACCCTACATCATGAGCATGATGATAAACTATTTAAGATAGGGTAATTTTGGGAAAGAGTGTTGGATTTATCTTGGTCATGTGGATAGTGATGAGGAGTATACACCCAAGGATATACCCCAAACATATTATTGATGTTTTATGTTATATAAATTTCTCATTATATATATATATATATATATATATATATATATAATGAGAAATTTATATAACATAAAACATCAATAATATGTTTGGGGCATATATATATATATAGACACACACACATACAAAATTAAATTTAATTAAGAAAACACATCCATTTGTAACAAAAAATACCATGAGTATATATATATATATATATATATATATATATATATATATATTCTCATGGTATTTTTTTGTTACAAATGGATGTCTATTCTTAAATATAAATGTTCTTAATTAAATTTGATTGTATAATGATTATTATGGTACAAGAAGTTTATATATTGGTATGCTAATGAATTAATTTGGTAATGTAGTTATATTAAGTCAATCATCATATGCCATGAAACATGATTAAAAATAAGAAACTTACCTAATATTGACCATTTGGTAATGTAAATTTTGGTTTTATTTCCATCACTAGAACTATTTTATCTATAAACATGTCACATATATCTGACTAATATATATTTGTACATGTTGGTTTTGATACCCAAATATAATTTTTGAATATGTGAGTAGGTTATATCAAATGTGTCTTCATGTCTCCTCAATGTGTCCCTTTATAAATAACATGATCAACTAATGGTTCATTGATAAGATGAGTGTGGGAGAGATTGATCTTAGTAGAGGGTACAATAAGAAAGGACATTGACTAGTGGTTGAAATATGTGAAGTTCAATTACCACACATTCATTATAAGTAATAGTATGGGGTGTCTCATCCCTCTTAGAATGATATTTATAAGAATTAGGATAAATATAATTGGATGTATATTTGTGAAATGAAATGATACCTTGGTTTAAAAGTTAGGCTATATTGTATTATAGCACATAATATTCATTATCACAATGTATAATAATGCCATGGTATGTGAAAAAAGGTATGTCTTTTTAACTTTTAAAATATGTGTGCTAGATGGTAATAATTATTAGGAAGAGTAATCAATATCTTATCAAACAATGGTAAAACATTTCTCAATTGTGAATAAATACCAACCCTAAATTGGAAGATATATTCCTTTGCATTGGGAAAACTATACCCTAAGGATGAAATAAGGAAAATAATGAAGTGGGAACCTAACCCTGAGGGCTAGATTAAGCTCAAGTTTGATGGACCTTCAAAAGGTAACCTAGGTCTATTGGGTAGAGGTGGAATCATTCGAGATCATAAGGGTAATTTGATTGTTTTTTATACTAGAGACATGGGCGTGAGGTCAAACCATTGGGTAGAAGCTCTAGTAACATTATGGGGGATCATATTGGAAAAGAAATTGAGTGTGCATAATTTTATGGTGAAGAGAGACTCTTTAAATATTATCAACTATTTTTATGGGAAAAATGTGATTATTTGGTCTATGAAATAAGTATTAGAGGAATCTAAAGTCATATTGGAATATTTTCAGTAGGTTATCATCCAACACACATATAGGTAAGGGAATTATCTAATAGATTGGCTCACCAACAAAGCAGTGAATAATGTGGGTCTTATGAATTGGATGGGATATGAGAATATACCTAGGGAAATGATTATAAAGATTAAAGATGAAGGAAATTATAACTTTCCTAACCTTAATTTTAGTGGTTAAGCCTCTAATGTCTAGAGGCTACATTTATGGATCTGTATTAAGTTAGGGACTCATATTATTTGTTTTAATTCTTTGAGGTCCAAAGGAAAATCTTCTATATTCCTTGAAACATCTTCTATATGTCCAAATAATAAAATACTCTTGCACTTTCTTATAGCTCAATTTGGTAAAGTCTAATATCAGGAAAAGTTATAGTGGTTATAAGGGTAGAGCCATGGGTATTATGAATATAATTGAACCAAAATTTTAGATTGATGTCAGGAAAAATGAAAGAGTATGGGTGATGCTACAAATGGGAGGGTTTCTTGGATTTGTGGAGAAGATTAAACGTTTTGACAGACATTTATCTATTCTATTTTTAAAAGCATAGGAGGATATAATAGTCTCCATCAATTTAGTTTCCCTAGATATCATAGAGGAACTCATCTCTCATGTGACTAGGTTGGTGATTAGTAAATAAAGAGATACTATACATTGAGGGATTTCAAACTAGACAAAAAGGCATTTGTTGAGGAGGGAGAGAAACTGGAATAGCTCCATAATGGTTTTGATTAGGAATCCTTTCCCAAGCCATATGTATATATTACATTTCATCTAATGTAGTATGTTACCTTATAATATATGTATAATGTAGTTAAATGGTCCTTATTTAGAA
This sequence comes from Torreya grandis, assembly GCA_037957365.1. NCBI lineage: Eukaryota > Viridiplantae > Streptophyta > Pinopsida > Cupressales > Taxaceae > Torreya > Torreya grandis. Next base: position 2,491,850 of record JARHVA010002539.1, on the reverse strand, counting down.
TGCTTAATTACTTTATTCATGGTGTGATCTTTAGTCTTCCATTTTTTATTTTGAAATCCATGGAAGTGTTGATTATGAAGTTTAAACATGGAAACTATTCAAATCCTAGAAATTTGGGAATTATCTACCTCATTTTAAAATATTTTAAGGGAATGAATCAGATCAACTCAACCATATCTGAGCCTGAAAAGGAAAAAAAAGAGGAGGGCCTACTGGATATCAAAAACATTATAAACGTTGTGATAAAATACCTTGAGAATCTAAGCAGGGTTAGTAAAAATATTGTGAACACTAAGAAACCTATGAGAAATAGAATTAAGATGGATGAAGGTAAGAATAAAAATCCATAGGAAAATTTAAAAAAACTACATAGTGCTTTTAAGCCTATAGGGTCTAGTCAGGGGAAACAGGGGAATTAGGGACTTCAGGGCATGCACAGTAAAGAAGAATACTTGGTGGGGATTTTTATTGATTTTGAAGAAGATATTAAAGATACAAGGAAGGGTAAAAAATAATTGGAATAGGGAAGCAAATTGGATCATAATATGGTTTCTAAAAATATAAATAGGGAGCCTAATAATATCCCCATAGATAAAGGGGAGGCTTCTTAGAACAAACATTTGAAGGATCAAAATGAGGCATGTTGAAATTTTTTTCCTCGAGCCAGAAATAGTCAACCCCCTATAGTAAAAATATTTTATAGGGGATTTTTATAATGTCAAAGGGTATGATTATAGTTCATTTGATGTCATTTCATATGCCATTCTAGTTTTGGTCATAGCCTAACTTGGTCCTTGTGTCATTTAATGTCTTAGGGGTCATTTTAGAATCATATATGCAAGTGGTAAACTTTCATGGTGCTAATAAATTGCAATAAAAATTCCAAAAACTCCTAATTTTACACTTATAAAGTATTTTAACTTTTGGCTAAGTGTTATAGGACATATTTATTTTGAAGAAATTATTCCACACAAAGCCAACAATAAAAGTACAAGACATTTATTTTGAATAAATTATTCTAGTCTATTTTGGCTAAGTACTAGAATTTTTTTGAGGAAATTATCCCAAAAGCAAAATACTAAGCCTAAATATTTTAGGAAAATTGTTTGAGATAATTTCCCCAAGGATATCTTTCTTTTGAACAAATTATTCTAGATAATCTTTCCAAAGACCCATTCTTTTGGATAAAACATATGAAGCAAAAGATCCTTATCAAAATCCCAAAGTCATTTATTTTATACATTTTATCCAATAAAAAATTCCCACAATCATCATTCTTTTATACAAAGTGTCTGAGTTAAAATGTTTGAGACAATATGTTAGTGCAAAGCTCTAAGGTAATTAAATGTTTTTAGAGAATTTGTTTGTCCAAGCCTTAAAAATTGATCCTAGTATGATCTAATAGTGTTAATAATATTATAAGGACATGGAATATATTATAATAATCTCAAAATCTCATTATGACCTCAAAAGATTGAAAAAAAATGACTTCAGCAAATAAAAGGACTAGACCATCATCAGGATGTCATGGAAACTAGATGGAACTAGTTCACTTGGGAATTTTATAAATATGCTCAGAAAGCCTTGCATGACTATCATACCATACATGATTAATATCCTTAGTACTGAGATCATTATCTAAAAGTTTCATATCTCAAATAATCTTCTTTCTTGAGATTTAAGGCTTAAAAGTTCAACTTGTTGAGTCTAAGGAACCAGACCATCTTGCACATCACATGGAAATGAGTTGGATAGATTGCTTGTGCATTTTTTATCTTCACTCAAGAAACTAAAAAATATAGAATATTAAAATTCCATGGATCAATTCATGCCAAAATCATATCTTAAAATTTCCATGTTCATGTGAGCTTTCTATCTCAAGTTTAAAGCTTCTAAAGTTAGACCTACAACATAAAATATTTGTGCTAATGTCATGTTTGAGATCCATAAAGTAATCATTTAGGTTTGAAAGGTCCTTAAAAGGTTCAAATTTGATAAATATCTAATGGTATACATGAACTCATAATCTAACACTTGAGATCCAATGGTTCACATTGAGCTCAAATGAGTCAAAAGGTCCTTGGGTTAAAGCCCTTTAAAGAGTAATAAGTTAGACAAAAGATCTAATGGTGTAGATCAATTGAGAAGATATCCAATAGTGCAAGACCAAATGATAAGGAGGTGGGTATAATAAAAATATTATGGTCCACTTTGTATCACACATATTAATCTAATGGTGTGAGATGAGTCAAAAGGTCAATGCGCTCAAGAGGCTACCACATGGCACAAGTATGGAGACTGACAGACTAACAATAGGATCTTGAGATCAACGTATGATTGACAAGTGACATGAGTAAATTATTTATGCAAAAAATAAATAGACCTAATTTTTTCATACCAAATATATCAACATGTATAAGGTCAAAAGTTTAAGATCTGATAGTGAAGATCTATGAGGCTAATGGGAATAAAAACATCTAGGAGCATTTTGATTGGTTTGAGTTAGTTTTCGATGAACAAAGTCAAGTCAAAGACAAGTTTTTGATGTAATAAAATAAGGTATTTCAAGGTTGATTGATACACCATTAGAGCTTGAACAAATTCCAAAGATCGAACATAGCCATGCATTCAAGTATAGAGAACATAAAGGGATGCCATTTATAAATAAATATAAGCCTCTAGTTTGACATTTTATATCATCCAAGGCTTCTTTGTGACTATGTTTCTCCATTTTATAAGAGGATTAGTGCATATGGTGAATCCTTTATTCTTAAAAAGATAAAGTGGGTCTATTTAGACCTATTATAATCAAGAGAGGGGCTATATAGTCTATATGTCTACATCAATGTGACAACTATGGGAAACCCAAAAATCTGAGATTGGTTTTCCATGTATAGTGAACTTATGAACATGGGGATGAGTTTGATCATGATCTAGTTTGAAAAAGATATAGCATCTCAAGTGATAACATAAAGGAATATATATAGATCCTAAAAGTTTCATATCCAGAACCAACTACATTAAAAGGACCCTTCTCTCCACTTTTGCATGCCATGACAAACCAACTAGGAGTAATTTAGAAACACGAAAATATTATAATATATGGATCCTATTGTTTTGACTGTATTGATTTTGGAACTTAGATCAAAACCACTTGATCCCATCATTGCAACCTTATGGAGCATTAGTGAATGAATAATGAACTCTTGAAACTACTTGAGATGACCTAGATCAATCAAGAAGTTCCAAAGAAGTATATTAGTAGAAGTATTTGTAACTACAGTTCAAATAAATTTAAACTCATTTGATTCCCCTTTAGACTTCTATTTACCCCCTTCTTTCTCAAATTCTATAATTATCTACCGTTTTTGCATTTGTAAGAAGATCCACTCCATGTATGGCAGAGCCCTACTAGAATGATGACATATTTTGACTTTGAAAATTAATGCAAATCTAATTTTAGAGTTCTTGAAAATTTTTATATGTATGAAAGTGTTGTATGGCGATGCAAAGTGATAATTTTATATCCTTTTCTCCGTTATCCTTTCATGTTTTTACAATATTTGTTATTCGAATAGGTCATATGAAGTGTTGTAAAGTATATGAGCCTACCATTTAATTTTAAAATGATCCTTAGTTTTTGCAACTAGACTACGGTTCACTTACCTTGGATAACTCTCATGCATCTCACCTATATATTGAAATACTCGTGTTAGAATCCATAGGACTCATAATTTAGTTTGTGTGTCTTATTTATTAGTGAAATAAAGTATGATAGTCATATGGAAGACATCTTGGTTCATCACCTCCTTTAGAGTAGGTTAATTTCATGCAACTTATAACTCTTTTCCCCAATATCAACTAATCAAGTAGGTGTGAGCATTTAAATATACATTCAAGAAGTTATCCCTTAAATATATAGGATAATTTCCATTATAGGTACACCCACATACCTAGAAGTTTTCCCATGTTACCCAAATTTTGAAGAGGCTTGAACACCCTCTTATAGGGTGCAATATTTGTTGATAATAGTTTTGGCATGCCTTATAGGACCCAATTCCAAGAGAGTGGAAAGATTTTTGGTGTGTCTTTCCTTTATCATCTTTTGGAAGAGGAAACCTAACACAAATGGTTACTCCAAATGATAACTTATGGTTATAAGTAGTCCAGGTATATTTAATTGAAAATTTTTATCATGTTTTTTCTAAATCTAATTTGATACATGAGGTTTACATAAATTGATATGGTGAATATCCCTACCATGGACCTCCTTATCAACCTTTATATGAACCATAATACACTCCCTAACAGTCCTATCAAAATGGATATCAAACCTATGATCCATGGCGGCCATATAATCCTCCATTTCCCCCCATATAGACACAAGGTTATTATACAATCCTATGAGGAAGGCTACCAAGATACCTATCAAGAAATTCCTCCCTATTGGTCCCAATATGAGCCCTATCAAGCATACTATGATGCTTATGAACCTCAAGATTACTCTTATGAGTATTTTCATGAGGAATCAAACATTGACATGGATTATACAAAAAATTATTACAAGGAAAGATATAGATTCCTATAGATTAAAGTGCAACATAATGAAGTTGGTCTTGATCCTCATCATTACCCTCCTCCTCCTTCACTTTTTCCATCTTATATAAAGTCCTTGTTGGTATCCATAGCATAGTTACTATACCTTGAAGATTAAATGAGTACATGAGATGATGAGTATGCTGTTCTCCTTGATATTTTCATGGATTGGTTGAGAGGTGTTGCCCAAAATCATATGTAAAAGTTGGAGACATTTGAAAGACTAGAAAGAACTTAATAAGAGATCAATGAATAAATATAATTGGAAAATAAGTGCCTTCAATGCTCAATAGATAGGATAAGTATGTGGGAGGATAAAGAGATAGAAAATAATCATGATTCTATTTAAGAATTTCAAGAAAACTATTGTCAAGATGCAACTCTTCCTTATGTATATGTTTTTTCTTCTAACCAGCCTAAGAAGTCACTTCCCTATGAAATTAATAGTGATTTTATCTTTCTTAAATCCATTGATAATCCTTCTCCTTCACCTCACAATCTATCCTAAATTCATCATCCCCCCATCACATCGCATCCTTCCACTACATCTCATATTCCATCTCCTTTGCATGAATGAATCTTAAGGGAAACAAGTTAAGGGGAGTAAATACAATCCAATAAAATTTCATGAGTGACTATGAGGAGTAAATCACCATAGGGACTCCCCTTAGTGACCACAAGTGAAACTATGCCTTCTTGGATGAAGAAAATTAGATTGAAGATCCTACCATATCTACTAGTGCAAAGTTTAATATAGAATAGGAACATATTTAAGAATATTTTACAACCATCCATGAATAATGTGTCCAATACTTAAAGAGATAGGTATTTAAATAAGACTCCATCTCTAATCATAAAGTTGTGGGTGACCATCTCAAGCATGAAGTGAAGTGTACTATTAAGGAATAACGTCAAGTCACTCTTCAATAAATTACAATCCTAAGAGAGTCTCATGACACCAAGATAGATGAAATGGCTCTCAAAGATGACACCCATGAGGTGGATGAAAATGACTTGTGGCAAAATTTTGATTTCATACTTCATGAGTTTGATTAGCTTGGTAAGGTTACTTCTAATCCCAAGAAATCTACATATGATTTAGATAATTCCTCTAACAAGCATGTTTATTATTGTCTCAATAATGATGGATAAAGGTCTCATATTATGAATTAAGAGGAACTATGAAAAAAATGCAATGCCATATGCAAAGATTTTGACAAGTTGGGTAAAGCTCTTCTTTCTCCAAAATATTACATATCTGATGACAAGTTTGTGGATGAGTCTAATAAACATGATCATGCTACCAAATATTATACCAAACATAAAGATGAAGGTCAAAATAATGATTAGTAACTTGCTACCATGAAGTCATTGGATGAAATTTTTGCCCAAGACATTATGAACATGGATGTTGAAATCAAGGTAGAAGTTGAGGTTCCTCAAGAATAGTTAAGAGACCTACTTGATATTAAGCCACATTCATAGATATGGGATCATTAATAAGATAAGATTAATGCTCCCAAACATCAATTATAATGTGTCAAAGATAAAATCAAGGCTGAGAGGACTGTCATATTTTCAAACTTATACATTAAGATCCAAGTTTATGAGAAGGTGGAGAAAATAATTTCCATGGAAGACAAACATTATTGGCATCTAAAAATGAATTTATTTCAAGATATTGAATATATTTGAAAATTTGAGGGTCAACTACTTGAGAAGGTAGACAAATAATTTTCCATGGAGGACAATAAACAAGATTGGGTGGGCTATTCAAAGCTCCTTGATGATCTTGAAGAAATTGTAACTAAGAAGAAGCCCAACCTCATTGAGAGCAATGTGGAAAAAAAGATGTATGTCATGTTTAATCACCATTAGAGGTCATATCTTAGGATCCATATGAGATAATTGAGGCTATTTGGATGCAAGAAGAGTTCATTTCCATGGATAATCTATTTAGAGTTGTTGGGTTATCATTGAACATCATGCTAATAAAACTAAAAAAACACCATAAATAAGATGGAGGCATCAATGTCAAGGATCAAAAGGTTACATGTCTCATTTAACCCTTCATGTCATAAAACAAGTAAGTTTTAAAATTTCCCCTTTTATCCTAGAGGAAGTTTTTCTATCAGATTAATTAGTGTGATTAGGTGTGTATGTCCTTTATTATGTGTGTTGTGTCCCATAAGTGCTCATGAATCACATGTGTGTTTATAGTCTTGTGTGTTTTTTATTTTTTGTCTTTCTTTGTCTTTTGTGTGTTGTTCAAATCAATTTATAGTCAAACCTACTATACATGTGACTCCATATCCCAATGGATAGGATTAGGAAACTAGTCATGGCATAGAAAGCATGCCACCCCTTTGAAATTGCTAAGATGTTGACCAATTTTCCCTCAAGACAAAATGGGTCAACCCCTATAGTCAAAATATTCTATAGGGGATTTTTATAATGTCATATGATTATAGTTCATTTGATGTTATTTCATATGCCATTCTAGTTTTGGTCATATCTTATCTTGGTCCTTATGTCATTTGGTGTCTTAGGGGTCATTTTAGAATCATATATGAAAGTGATATATTTTCATTGTGTTCAACTATTACAATAACAAGTCCAAAAAATCCTAAGTTGACACTTAGGAAATATTTCAAATTTTGGATAAGTGTTAGAGGACATATTTATTTTAGATAAATTATTCTACATAGATCCTTCAACAAAAGTACAAGACATATTTATTTTAGAGAAATTATTTCGGTCTATTTTGGCTAAGTATTGAATTTTTTCAAGTAAATTGTCTCGAAAGAAAAATACTAAGCACAAATATTTTAATAAAATTGGTTGAGATAATTTCTTCGAGGGCATATTTCTTTTAGATAAATTATATGAGACAATATTTTTGAAGACACATTTTTATAAATAAAATGTCCAAAGTAAAATATCCTTTTCAAAAGACTGAAATCATTTATTTTAGACATTTTGTTTTATATAAAAAGCCCATAGGCATCATTCTTTCAGATAAAGTGTCTGAGACAAAATGTCTAAGATAATATGTCGATGTAAAACTCTAATGGAATTAAATGTTTTTGGATAATTTGTTTATCTAAGCCTTCAAAAGTGATCTAAGTAGGATCCCACAGTGTTCATAAGCTCATAAGGACATGGACTAGATTGGTACAATCTAAAAAACTCATTAGGACCTTGAAAGATTGAATCAAAATGACTTAGGCAAGTAAAGGGACCAAACTATCCTCAGGACTTTATAGAAATTAGACTAAACCAATTCACTTAGGAATTATATAAATATGCTAAAAAAATCTCACATGACTATCATACCATGAGTGATTAAGGTACTTAGTGATAATATAATACTTTATAAGTTTCATATCTTAATGAGTCTTCTATCTTGAGATCTAAGCATTCAAATTTTAGCTTGTTGGCTGTACGAAACCAAGCCATCCTACACGTCACATTGAAATGAGTTGGATAGTTTGCTTATACATTTATTATCTTGAGTTAGGAAACTATGTGAGCAAAAATATTATAGCACCATGGATTCTTTCATTCCAAGATCATATCTTAAAATTTCTATGTCTATGCAAACTTTCTATCTCAAGTTTTAAGCTTCTAAAGTTGGACCTACACCATAAGACATTTATGCTAACATCTTGTTTGAGATCCATAAAGTAATCATTTGGGTTCAAAATGTCCTTAAAAGGTTTAAATTTGAAAGATAAATAATGGTTTGCATGACCTCATAGATTAATAATTTAGATTTAATGGTTCATGTTGAGTTCAAATGAGTCAAAAGGTCCCTAGGTTAAATCCCTTTAAAGAGCTACAAGTTGGACAAGATATAATGGTCTAGATCAACTAAGCAGAGATCTAATGGTGTGATATTGACTAACAAGGAGGTGGGTATAATCAAAATTTAATGTTCTACACTACATTTCACATCTTAATTTGATGGTGTGAGATGAGTCAAAAGGTCAAGGAGTTTGAGAGGCTAAGATGTGGCATAAACATGCAAGATGATACACTAACAACAAGATCCTAAGATCAATGTATGATTGATAAGTTACATAAACACATTATTCATGGAAAAAAATAAATGGACCAATTTTTTTCATACTGAATAGATCAATAGCTCATATAAGGTCAAAAGGCTAAGATCTGATCGTAGGGATCTATGAAGCTAATGGGAATAAAGATAGCTAGGACCATTTTTATTGGATTCAGTCAATTTTTGATCGATAAAGTTGATCCAAAGACCATTTTTTTATAAAATAAAACAAGGTCTTGTAGGGTTTATTGATATGCCATTAGAGCTTAATTAAATGCCAAGGAGAAGACATAGCCATGTAGTCAAGTATATAAAACATAAAGAGACACCATTAAAGCTAAACAGGGGCCTCTAATTCAATATTTTGTATCATGTAAGGTTATTTTGTGAGTATTCACCATTTTTTAAGAGGATCCATGCATATGGTAAATCATTGGTTCTTAAAAAGATAAAGTGTGTCTATTTGGACCTATTATAATCAAAACAAGGGCTATATATTCTATATGTCTTCATAAATGTGACAACTATTGGAAAACTAAAAATATAAGATTGGTTTTCCATCTATAATGGACTAATGAACATGGGGATGAGTTTGAGCATGATCTAGTTTGAACAAGATCTATCATCTCAAAGGATGCCACAAAAGAATATATGTGGACCCCAATAGTTTCATCTCTAGAACCAACTACATGAAAAGGACCCTTCTATCCACTTTTCCATGCCATGATTAACCAACTAGGAGTAGTTTAGAAATAAGACAAAATTATAATAGATGGATCCCATTATTGTAGCTATATTGATGTCAAAACTTAGTTTAAAACCACTAGATCCCATCATTATTATCGTACCGAGCATTAATGAAGGAATAATTAAATGTTATAACTATTTGAGATGACCCAAATCAATTAATAAGTTCTAAATAAGTATATTGGTAAAATTAGTTGTAACTACAGTTCAAATGGAATTAAACTCATTTGATTCATGTTTAGACTTATATTTTCCCCCTTCTCTCTCAAATTCTATAAGTACCTACAATTTTAGCCATTTTAAAAAGTTCCTCTCCATGTATGGTAGACCCTTGGTAGAATGATATCATATTTTACCTTTGAGCATTAATGCAAATCTAATTTTGGATTTTTTGAACAATTGTCTAAGTATGCAAATGATTTATGGTGATGCAAAGTGATAATTATCTATCCTTTCCTCCCTTATCCTTTCATGTTTGTGCAAGAGTTATTATTCTAACATGTCATATGAAGTGTTGTTAAGTGTATGAGACTAACTTTTAAGTGTACAATGAGCCTTAGTGTTTTCAACTAGCTTACAATTCACTTACCTTGGATAGCTCTCATGAATCTCACCTCCATATTGAAAGACTCATGTTAGAATCCATAGGACTCAAAATTTAGTTTGTGTGCTTTGTTTCTTAGTGCAGGAAAGTATGATGGTCATATTGAAGACATCTTGGTCTATCACCTCTTTTAGAATAGGTTCATTTCATGAAAATTCTAACTCTTTTCCCCATAAGAAACTAGTCAAGTAGGTGTGAGAATTTAAAGATACATTCAAGGAACTATCCCTTAGATCTAGAGGCTCACATCCATTATAGCTACACCCACATACCTAGAAGTGTTCCCATGAAATATAGGAGAGTCTTGAACACTTGATTCAAGGGTGAAATATTTTGTGACAATAAGGCCTTTAAAAATTTGGTTACCTCGATATAAGGAAATGATATTTGATATAAGATAGTAGAAGAACTTGACCTTCAAAAATCAATCATGTGGTGGTTTATGTGAGAGATCATAGAGTTTAAAGTTAAGGTGAACTCCCCAAAATATGAAAACATAAATATGAGTCAAATTATTTGAGCAAGGGAGGAGGATAAACATATATAGAGTTTATCTTTGAGGGTGGAGATTTTAGAATAGGATAATGAAAAACTTTGCAATAACACTAGATTTTTAGTGAATTGTAGAAAATATTCTATATATGAAGGCACTCAAAATTTCAAAAACCTATGAGCTCACATTAGAGATATTTTTGAGCCTAATGTTAGTGGAAAAGGAAAGGTTAAGAAGGGATAGAGTAGTGGATCTCAATATGTCATAAACCAATATAAATTATTGCTCCAAATCAACACAAACCTTAAAAAGATGAAATCTTGTTAGGAGGATGTTTCTGGTAGTTTAAATTTAGACTAGTTTCTTTGGTGACTCTTGTTTTATTTTCTATTTTTATATGTTTTTGGGAATATTTGGTCCTATTTATTTTTTTATTTATTGGTTGAACTTTTATTTTATTTTTTTTTCTTCTCCTAGGGCATGGGGACCCTAGTTAAAAACAATCCCCGATTTAACCTAATTAAAAAAATATCATATCTAATAATATATGCAACATATCATGAGGTCAATATCTAATTAAATCAAACTAAAGTTATGGTTGTTTGGTAGATATATAGATTAAAAATATATAATGTTTTATGTATTCATATTCCTTACACTTATTTAAAACCTTCAATGTAAGCTCCTTGGTACAGATTTTTATTTTTAGAGAAGGTATTTGAAGTGGTTTTTGAACCTTCTTGGTTTGTTTCTTTATTTTAGATAATTTTTTAATAACATGTTTGTCTTTTGGTCAGAAAATAGGTAGTTATAATTCAATATTATTCAAAATAGATGAATATTTATGCACATCACAACATAAGTGAAGAAAAAATAACAATACAAAATATGAATTTTACTTCCAAAACTAAGGGGGTGTAATGTAAGGAATACAATATATCCTTAAATCCAATAATATAGCCTTGAAGGGATTCATCCTCATTTTGAATTTAGGCTTGCAAATGTTCTAATGGTATCTTGGGTAATGTGTGACTATGGAAATTAGATAAGAATACATCATCAAGTTTTTTAAAGGTTGATATTGAACCATTTGGGAGTGTATATAACCAATCAAGTGCCTCTTTAATTAGACTTCTAAGGAAGGCTTTTAATAATAATCATCCATCTTTATCCCAATGTTCGAAATAGTGTATGTATTATGTTAAATGAGTTTGAATATATCCTTTTCCATCAAAGGAAGAGAACATAGGAATGATAAAGGTGGAAGGATATGGATAGTAAAAAACATCTCTAGTAAGGGGTTAGTCCTCTAAGATATTATCATTAAAGGTATCCTTATGGGATTAAACTTACAAATTAAGAATAGTCACTTATTTTTAAAAATCCCCCATGGTAGTCATTAGAGATAACATATCACTAGGATATGATAGTAAATAAGTTAAATATTCACTTAATGATTATAATTTTCCATCCATATGGAATGCAGGAGTAATAGGCTCTTTACCATATTGATTTTATTGTAGGATACAATCAGCATGTGGTATAGTTTAGTCACATAAAATGCAAAAATTGGTAATTTGAGTGTGGATAATGACACCCAACCCATAGGTCCCTCTTACTTCTCTCATGACCCTCATAGGCATCTTTTCACTAATTCTTAGTCATCTATATCCTTCTAGATTTTATCCCCACTAAGATAGATCAGTTTTTTCATGATAGATCCATCCCCCCAAGCCCCATCTACTTAAGACAATAGTGCCACACTAAGACTCTAGTAGCAGTGCCACTCGTATCTAGTTTCACCACTAGTGTCCAAGTACATTTATAGCCCTAATGATCAATTTCATCTAGTTCTGCATCCTTCTCCTTATCAGCCTAACATGAGTAAATTCAAATCATGACCAATATATCCCTATAAAATATCATTTATAAAGGGTTGTTAATTATCACTAATCAAAAAATTACAAGCAAGACTACTCAAGAAATCTTCCCTATTTTACTACCTAGACCCTTTAACTAAATTTAGAATAATACACCAATATTCCTTGGTTTTATCAGCACCTCCTTGGTGAGCCTTCACCAATCTACCAGTTTCTCTAGCTAGAGTTTTATAGTGGTTATTAGAATGTAACATTATATATCTTCCTCTTATTTGAGAAGTTGAACCAAAAAATCCTCTTCCATGGGGATATGATTAGCATACATTTTGTGAGTTTCACAAGGCACCATGCCACATAAAAAATAGATGCATCAATTTTAGACATAAGATACATGATTTTATAAATGGAAATCATATTAATCTTGGCACTTTAATTGAGCCTCCTTAGAAAAAATAAATATAATATAAATCTTTGAAATTTTTAGATCCTTTTCCACAACATTATAAATAGGATACATGGGACACATTAGGGGTTCACCATGCATATCATGCACATCTACCTCCAGATACATAAAGGGCACCTTTAATTAATACACGTCCTTTAAGAAACATGATTGGTGTATACAATTTTAGAGTTCTAGCTAGACCTTCCATCTCCTTCTCAAATCAAGAGATCATCAAGGATGATTTAGATTATCGTGCACTCTTTAATAGATCTAATTTATAGGGAGCCATACAGACTTCTAACTATCAAAACTTCATGGATAGGGTCACATAGACCTAGTGAACAAAACCTAGAAAGCTCAGATTCTTAGTACAAAAGTGATAGAGGTGAACTATAGCATCATTGCCACTCTTATCCACTTCTAAAACTCTTTTCCTATTATAAAATTAAGTTTAGATCTCAATTTATGATAGTGTCCCAATCCTATAAAACAAGTATTAGGCCCTATTTCAACTATATTAGCTAGTTTCTAGCTAAGTTTGATTTTCTCCCTCTTATTACTATTTAAAAAAAAAATCTAAATTACAATTATTACACAAATTAGTAGATTAATTATTATCTATTTATTTACTAATTTTACTACCTAGACCCTTTAACTAAATTCAGAATAATACACCAATATTCCTTGGTTTTATCAGCACCTCCTTGGTGAACCTTCACCAATCTACCAGTTTCTCTAGCTAGAGTTTTATAGTGGTTATTGGAATGTAACATTATATATCTCCCTCTTATTTGAGAACTTGAACCAAAAAATACTCTTCTATGGGGATATGATTAGCATACATTTTGTGAGTTTCACAAGGCACCATGCCATACAAAAAATAGATGCATCAATTTTAGACATAAGATACATGATTTTATAGATGGAAATCATATTGATCTTGCCACTTTAATTGAGCCTCATCAAAAAAAAAAAATATAATATAAAGCTTTGAAATTTTTAGATCCTTTTCCACAACATTATAAATAGGATACATGGGACACATTAGGGGTTCACCATGCATATCATGCACATCTACCTCCAGATACATAAAGGGCACCTTTAATTAATACACGTCCTTTAAGAAACATGATTGGTGTATACAATTTTAGAGTTCTAGCTAGACCTTCCATCTCCTTCTCAAATCAAGAGATCATCAAGGATTATTTTGATTATCATGTACTCTTTAATAAATCTAATTTATAGGGAGCTCTACAGACTTCTAGCTATCAAAACGTCATGGATAGGGTCACATAGACCTAGTGAACAAAACCTAGAAAGCTCAGATCCTTAGTACAAAAGTGATAGAGGTGGACTATAGCATCATTTCCACTCTTATCCACTTCTAAAAATCTTTTCCAATTATAAAATGAAGTTTAGATCTAAATTTATGATAGTGTCCCAATCCTATAAAACAAGTATTACGCCCTATTTCAACTATATTAGCTAGTTTCTAGCTAAGTTTGATTTTCTCCCTCTTATTACTATTTTAAAAAAATTCTAAATTACAATTAATTTACAAAAATTAGTAGATTAATTATTATCTATTTATGTACTAATTTTACTACCCAGACCCTTTAACTAAATTTAGAATAATAGACCAATATTCCTTGGTTTTATCAGCACCTCATTGGTGAACCTTCACCAATCTACCAGTTTCTCTAGCTAGAGTTTTATAGTGGTTATTGGAATGTAACATTATATATCTCCCTCTTATTTGAGAATTTGAACCAACAAATCCTCTTCCATGGGGATATGATTAGCATACATTTTGTGAGTTTCACAAGGCACCATGCCATACAAAAAATAGATGCATCAATTTTAGACATAGGATACATGATTCTATAGATGGAAATCATATTAATCTTGGCACTTTAATTGAGCCTCCTCAAAAAAAAAATATATAATATAAAGCTTTGAAAATTTTAGATCCTTTTCCACAACATTATAAATAGGATACATGGGACACATTAGGGGTTCACCATGCATATCATGCACATCTACCTCCAGATACATAAAGGGAACCTTTAATTAATACATGTCCTTTAAGAAACATGATTGGTGTATACAATTTCAAATTTCTATCTAGACCTTCCATCTCCTTCTCAAATCAAGAGATCATCGAGGATGATTTAGATTATCATGCACTCTTTAATATATCTTACATCCATAATTATCCTATTCATAGTTTTTTCATAGATAATAGATCTACTGTCAACATGTGCACTATGACATTGTTATAATATTTAGGATATTCATAGTAGTATATTACCCTGAGGGACATAGTTATCATTAGATTAAGTGGGCACATAAAAATTTCATTAGGTGATATCATACTTCCTTTACAAGTTGGTCTAACACACATGGCCACACCATTCACTATTGTTCCTAGTGCAAGAGTCTTTGATATGTTACTTGGTCAACCATGGATCCAAAAACTCTAGGAATTACCTTTTATAGTTCATAGATGTGTGAAATGTATTCATGGTAATTAGTATCTTACAATTGGTGGAGTTCCATATGAGTTACCACTCCACACTTTAGATCCATCTTCTACTTTTTAGTCATCAATTTTAGTTTTGATACCAATTATAGTTCATCCTACAATTCTAATTTAGACATAGTTGAGGCATCCATCACCATCACATAGAGTTCATACACCTCTATAGATCTAGGATTCTAGACATCTTCTAGATATAGTGTTCACACCCAGGTTAGTGTCATTGAGATCTCATAAATCTACACATAGATCACATGTTCAGAGAGCTTATCCTATTACTATATGGGTTCTTAAGAGACCTATAGTTACATCTACTTCTCAGAGTTATAGGGGGACCCCACACTTGATTTCTAATTTAGATATTTTCAAATAATTTATAAAATATATAGTTTTTAGATCCATAGTCTTAGTATTTCCATCATGCTTCATGATCATGCATGATTCCTCTCCTTGATATAGGACACCATGATAGGGAGTCTCCCATGAGACTCATCAATTAGTATCATTTTTTCCCAGATTACTTATACATAGTTTTCTAGTATTACTTGTACATAATCTCCTTATGATTTATTGTACATATCTCAAAATTTCAAAATAAAAAAAAACATGAAAATAATTCAAAAACACAAAAAACATTTCAATTGTATGCATCATCCACGCTTTACATTTGTACCACTATCCTAGACTTACATTTTTTGTTCTATGCTATTGTTTGTCTATTTATCTACATTACCATGCTTCACTTAATCTTATTTGAGTGTGTACAATGATATATATCTCCTTGATTACTACACTCTACCCATTGAGGGGGTATCCTACTTCTACATTCAAGACATACATCGATATACATACCCTTTATGGGTATCTTCTATATGACTACACCATCTAGGTTATGTAATTCCTACAACACACACTCTAGTTATCATGTTAATGTACATTACTTATTATCTTACACAAATAACTCTATCAACACTCACTAGTATATAGCACTTGTGTATTTATTTGCATATACTTTTTCTTGTACTAACATGTCTTACATGTGTTCCCTCTTGTTTTGATCAGTTAGATGTGATTGTATTTCTAGTTATTACATGCTTTCCTTTCTTACTTTGTGTAGCTAGATAAGATTACATTTCTCATTTACTATTTTTTTCTAATATGTGCCTTAGGACATTTACCAATGTCCTTTATTTCTATGTCTTGTGTGTGCCTCTATATATTTGTCAATGCACCTTGCTTTTAATATTCTATATGATTGTGGCTTTCACACCAACATTACTTGTTTTAATTATATGTGTATGTGGAATTTTAACATGCCTTGTATACTTACCTTATAGTATGAGGGACATGTGCCCATGTCCCTTGTTTTCTTGGCCCCTTGGCCACCCTTATACACTTCTTACTTCTTGCTTTATGTGTTTGTTTTATTTTTTTCTTATCATTATTTGTAATGCCATGATCCACATCATGATTTTATCTTGCTTTCTTGGATTCCATGATGGACATCATGTTCCATCCCTCCAACTAACAACTAACTAGAATTCTAGTTTTAATTCATTACATTACACATGCTATTACATTGTTATATCTATCTAGGCATACCCCTATTGATATACCAATATTTTAATATAAATCATGTTATATATTGAGATATATTATTGACTATCATTTCTATATCATTGTATCTTTGTATCATAACATACTTGTAGGGCTCTCTCTTCTAAGGGTAGTCATTGTAAGGTATTCATTCCTACCCTTTGAAGAAGGGGAAATAAATAGGTTTTTTTTCACAAAGATCAAATCTCCTAATGGTTAAAAATTCAACTTTAAGAACACCCATAACAACAACCAAACATCAAACTAGATAGAACAGACCAAGTAGATAGTGAAAATATCAAAATAATAATCAAATTTAGCCCAATAAAATAATTCCCAACTTGGACTACAGCATTGGTGTCACTAGTGTCCACTTTTGGTGCTCCTATCCAAATAGTAAAATAACCAAACTTTATATAAGTAGGTATAAAATTAGGTTTAGCTACAAATTTTCAAAACCATAATAGTTCAAAATTAAAATTTTTCATTACACTTCTGCTCAAATAATCTAGATATAGGGGGAATAATGCATGAAATTATGTCTCCCACTTCCAATATTAGGTATGGTAGTTTATATAACTTCTAAGTTAGAATCCATGTTCCAGACATCAATGACTATGGGCAATGTGCATGACACATTTATTTTATTTTCTTTTCAAGTTCAACATTACCTAAGCATTTAGTTGGATGCCTTATTCCATATATAGGTGGTTGGAATCATTTTGGAATGGATTTAATACAATCCTAACTTCCACATTCTTAAGTTCCCAATTTCCTGAGTGGCTTACATATAAGCCTAGTACACCAGTTTAGAGCGGCTTTCATACAAGCCTAATCTTCATCTTTCAAAGTGGCCAAGAGTGGCAAAGTTTTCAACATATGTTTAGTTATCTATGACAACATTATCAGATCACAATACATTCATGGGATTTAGGAGCCATCTCATATTACATAAATTTTATATCAGTATTATTTCATAGTTTCACTTCATGGGGAAATGATGGAGTGAAAGGACTATCTAGCCTTTGTATTTTTGAGCCACCTATTTCGAGGGATTGAACACATAGTCTAAACCTTAATCAACACATTCATGATCACATAACTTCACTTAGTGGGTGATGATGGATCTAAAGTGTTATCCTTTTCATTCTTGAGCCACTTTTAGGGAATTAAACACTAAGCTCTTTTCATGATATTAATCTTGGTAAAGAATTACTCAACATCACTCAACATCACAATAGGTTTTGTATTGGTCTATGTAGCTAATGAGGTGTATTCATTAATTTCTCTTCCTCTCTTTCTCTTAACTAGATTTATATGCTCTTATTTTAGATATAGTGTATCTAGTAAGAACTAATCTACTCTTTGTTTTCTCTTGTAGATTTGCACTTCACAATGTGCTCTCTTTATGCACACCCAACATCACACAACTTCACCCTTGCAAGTAAGTTCAAGTATGCTTTATATTTTTACTTTATCTTAGTATTTTTCTTTGCTACATCACTATAATAAAGGGGGGCAAATGAATTCATATAAAATGCAAAATTTGGTAATTTGAGCATGGGCAATGACACCCAACCCATAGGTCCCTCTTTCTTACTCTCATGACCCTCATAAGAATCTTTTTATTGATTCTAAATTATTCATAGCCTTTCAAACTTGATCTCAACTAAGCCAGACCCCTATTTTCATGATATATCCATCCCCCTAGGTCTTGTCTACTTAGGATAATAACATCACACTAAGATTATAGTGTTCGTGCCACTCTTGTCCACTTTTGATGCTATTATCTAAATCCATTTCTAACCCCAATGGTCAATTTATTCCAGTTCCCCATCCTTCTCCTTATTGTCCTAATGTGAATAAATTTAACCCATGACCAATATATCCTTATAAATTCCTATTCAAAGATTATTTGGAAAGGGTTGGTAATTATCACTAAACAAACAAGAATACAAGCAAGACTACTCAAGCAATCTTCCCTATTCTCTACATACAGCCAACCAACACACTTACAATCTTATTAAAATCCTTACACTAGTCCTTACCCACCTCAATCACATTTTTTTATCATTATACATCTTCATAAGCATATTTTCATAAAGCACATAAAGTGGGAGAATTACATATAGCTTGATCCCTCTTCAGAGTATTAGTATGGAGGCAACATGCCCATACAAGGGGTGTTGATCTAGGTCTAGAAAATATTACACACACTAACCCCCAATATTTATAAAAATTAATCAAATCATGATGTAACATAGGGTTTTAATATATAATATAATATACAATGATCTATATAGACTTTTAGCTACCAAAACTTCATGAATAGGGTCACACAAACTTGGCATAAAAAACCCAAAAATCTCAGATCCTCAAGACAATAATGGTAGAGGTAAAATATAGTGTTGGTGCCATTCCTTTCCACTTTCAACATTCCTATCCAATCATAAAATGAATTTTATATCTTAGTTTGTGATAGTGTCCCAGTCCTATGTAGCAAGTATCAGGCCTTATCTCAACCATATTAGCCAATTTCTAGTTAAGTTTGATTTTCTCCCTCTCATTACTATTTTTAGAAAAGTATAAATTTTAATTAATTTATACAAATTAATAGCTGAATTATTGTATATTTGTTTACTAATTTTACTACTCAGACCACCCTTTAAATAAATTAGGAATAATGCATCAATATTCCTAAAACTATTAAATCATATAGAAATAATATGTAGAGGATAAATCATTACTAATAAAGTGTATCATGTTGAATTTCATTAAGGGTAATTCCAATCTCTTATGTTCTTGGTATGTTCTGGTATAAAAAAGGACTAAGAGATGTGGTTTTATTTTCTTTATATAAATTTGAAACATTCTTTTATTCCTAAAATTTAAAACAAGGAGAAGGAATGACATTTTCTACTTTTTCTATAATGGAAGGAAACATGCAAGCTTCATTATCGTTTTTTAGGTTAAACAAATGAGTAGAGAGAATGTAATGCTAATTTATATTTTTTTAATACTCAGATCATATGAAAAAGATACATTTGGTGTAACATTTTCATTTTTGTCATGTAATAGACTTTTGATTTCTTTTTCTTATATTTTACAATTTTATAATGAGATGTAAAAAATGTGTTTGAGAATGTTATTTATCAAACATTGAATTTTTAATGATTATTTTAGGAAATTTTGCATTTTAATTTTCATCTTTAGAAGTGGTTAATATAGGGGAAGAAGTAATACATGCATGTTGATCATTGGAAGCTAAAGAAAGAGAATCATTTTCACTAGTTTCACTTGAGTGATCTAAATAAGGAACAAGATTATAAATATTATAATTACTCTAGAAATAAGGCACACATTCACTTTATTCACCACTTACATTATTTGAAAGAAAATTTTAAAAAAATCAATCTTTTTTTCATCTTGATATTTTTTACATGAAACATTGTTACTTTGAATATCATAATTGATAATTTTTTGCTTGTATATTGGATCATCTTTATGTAATGCAAAAAAACAATTGATCATTTTAAAAAAAACTAGTGATTTTCCATTGGAAATAAAATAGATAGAATAACTAGGTTCCTCATATTTACATTCAACATGGGTATTATCACACTCATAGCCATATGAAAACATTTTATGATTATCAACATATTCATTTAGACTTGTATTTTTGTCATTCATTTAATCATTGGAGCATTAAAATTAAACAAGGAGGATTAATTAATTTATTTATATGACATAAAATACTAATATTGAATACAATGATCATAAGTAATATTGAACCAATGATCCAAAAAACGGGTTGCATAGATCTTTTAGTAGATGTAAACATGTTGAAAAAGGCTACAAATTCAGATTCAACCACACCAAGTAGCTGAACAAATCCCATGGTGAAGATAAAAACAAACATTACTTAAGCTATGTCCATGCAACAAATAAAATCAAAAAAATATATATAGTAATTTAAAAATGAATTTTTGTATAATAATAAACCCTCAATGCAATTTTAAGGTTTGGTTCACATAAAAGCAAAGTTCAAGTTAACTAGAATGTTTTATGATAAATGAGTTAAATATAGAAAAACACTAAGAAAGAAAAAATATTTGAAGACAATGTGGAGATATTTAAAATTTATAAATATATTAAAAATAATGGGAATTTACCTATCAAACCATGTGCAATGAATATAGTAAAATACTATAAAATCAAGGGGTAAAGGGAGTGTATCTTATTATACATTCTATTTTGATCTATAATTGTGATTTGAATTTGTCTTGGGATAGTGACTAGTCTCTATGTTTTTTTCATTCTATTTTTTTAATATTTTCATCTCTTGAACAGTTGTATTGGGTTATTAACACTAGTGTCAATGTAGGTGTCTAGGTTCACCATAGGTGTCTAGTCTAGAATATGTATAATATTGACATTAAATATTTATTGAAGCTATAATGTATCTTGTAGGTCTATTTTGTCCTTTAGAATAAATCATAATGTGCATAAAGTTTTTCCAATGAGTAAAACCATAGATCATTTTCCCTTGACCTCATTTAACCTAGTAAAAATGGGTTAGCACATGAGTGGAGAAAACTATAGCAACCCCCACTATTGATAAGTATTTCCTACATATCCATATACTCTGAAAGAGGGATTAAAACTCACATTTAGTTCTCGCTCCTAGGTATGTGTGTGTAATGGTGATACAAAAACTATATGCTATTTATCCTATTGTGACCCTTAGTAGAATCAATACAAGTGAAAATTAATTTTTAGAATACTTCAGACTTTATGTTTTAGCCATTTGATATGTATTGTAGTTCAATAAAAGTTTAATAAGGAAACGTAAATGCTAAGTGAGATTATTGAGTCATAATACTTGATAAAATGAACTATACCATATATTTGAATATATAGGGATCTATTGATAATGAATTATGACTTAGTGGTGTGAAAATTACAATAATAGAATAAACATATGGGCTAAACTAATGGTCACAAGTATAAAATTATAGAAAATAATAAAAATATAAGCTTGGAAACCTATGTGAACTTAGGTGTCTAACCCATATATAGGTGTCAAGAGGCTAAAAACATAGAGACACCATAAACACATGTAGTGGTACCTATAATACATTAGATAAAAAGAAACATATATAACATATAGGGAATAAGGGGAGCATAAAAGAAAGTAAAATAAAATGAGACTGAATAGGTCCATGCGATACCACACCATTACATGCCTAACTCTTTGTCAAGAGGCCCATACATGAAAAAGTTATGAAAACATACTATGAAACTGTGATTGTATAAAAAATGGGTATCTACAACAACATAATTATTATATAATCAAGTATTTGTTTATTTTTGAGCCATGGTAATGAAACATATATTAAATTAAAACTTTTATTAGTTTAATGTCCTTTAAAATTTAAATTAACTCTCAAGAAATTCAAAAAAGGCTTCACATTCCATACAAAGTTTCTATTTTAAGTGTCTTAAATAAGGATTTGTCTTACTACACAATTTAAAATTGTCAAATCTGGACATAATTTTTGTTATTATGCATTTGGATTAACTTATAAAGTGTAATTTTATATTTATCCCATAGGTTTTAAGACAAGTAGTTGATATCAATATTCTTAGGTATTTACCACATTTCCATACTACTATCCATAATATGTCACAATATAACTAATACCCCAAAAAAAATTATGTCAAATAATTTATGATAAGTAGCATTTGTATCATAAGTATAATTACGTGGTAATATTATATTGAATAAATCTAAGCACCATTCCATGGTGATAAATCATTGTGCCAAATCAAATGTCATCTAAATAAAATAATAACAATGTTATGAAATAAAAGAGCTATCAATAAATATCAAAATTAAAAGAACTCCTTAGACATTGCAATGAATATAAAATCAAGTTATTTAGCTAAATCCTCTATGAAACCACTATGTCTAGTGAGCAAGAGGATGGGTTTAAGACTTGCCCTCACAAGTTTTTCCATCTCATACTATATATTTTTCCAACATTCTTATTATCTTTGATACCCACACAATAAGAATAGTGTTCAAATTAGTAATAGACATGAAACCAACATTTAATCAAGGAAATAAAATATCAAAATAAATTAAGTTAAAAATATAATTATATCAAGAGACAAGTGGTCAAAAAATATACTCATAAATATTATAATTAAATATTAAAATTATAATAAAAAATTACAATAATAGGAAAAATAATTTCTTTAAAAAAAATTAAAGAGAAACAAAAAGGTGTAATTTTTTAAATCATTTTAAATTGACAAAAAATTAAAAATAAAATTTGACATAAAAACTTCTCAAATGTACAAATTATAACACTATGGTTAAAAAATCCCCTCGAGAGGATAAGGAAATAAATAAGAATTTATTACACACCCTGAGGTTACAAAAATAGATATGTAACATAATCATCCATATGCCTCCTAAACAAGGTTACATCATAGAGTGATAATTGTAAAAAATATTCTTTCAAAAATCATTAAGGGGTGAGTGGAAGACACAAAGTTCATATGCAACCATTATGAATGAAGAGACCATGGTGCATGAATAACTCATGGTTTAATCACCTAAAATATTCACTATACTACCTCATGCAAAGGGTAACAATGTGTTTTATATTTACATGAATATCCACTTCTTATCCTATAACCCAGTTCAAACTAGTATGAACAATTTCTACACTTCCTTCAAACCTCAAACCTATATCAATACTCAATCACCAGAACAATGATGTAGGGTTACACAACACAACACCACACTACATAAAATTAGTTTCACATATGTGTTATATGTTCACATGAATTATTATTACTCTAAACATCATTTTAACATGTGTGGTATATGTACAAGCTACATCACATGTACATTTACATTTATAAAATTATAATTTAGACACAACACTTTCTTTTTCCAATAGAGCATACACATCATAATCATACAACAATATTGTTATTTAGATAGGAAGAGTTTGATCAAGAGGTTTGATATAGATACAATATGATGTGTGGGTTTAACTCATCGGATTCAATTACTTGAATACATAGACTACTACCAATATTAAGTAAAAATATAATTTAACCCAAGATACATTTGTTCATAATAATGGGTCTAAGGGGTACATTAACATCATAATATGATATAAAAATTATTTTGGTAATACATAGGGTTCAAAATCATATCATTAGTCATAACTAAAGTACACTTTTCATCCTTTGTAACATCACTAATAAAACATCCACCACTATTTTTATCAAATTAATATCAACAAATGGCCATCCCACACATTTCAACCCAATGCCTCAAGAGTATCCAATGAAAATATACATGTTTTCTATGTCTGACCAATCATGAATTGTAATCATTATGAAACTAAAGAAAAGTAAATCTAATATTAAAAAAAAAAAGGTATCTTTGTATATAATAAGTCTCATGAAATCATTCTAACCATCACAAACTAGAGTAAAAGTACACATCCTTTTTTTGTTACAAAAGGTAACTAAACCAATCATACCAATTTTCTTAGATTCCCTAGTTTTGATTCCTTGCTATGATCCTAAATTTTTGTGCCGAAATAATTTTTTCCAAAACCCAAGTAAAATGTGGTAGATTTTTTTTTGACTTAATTTAGTGATGCTTAAAATTTTAACTATTGTTGATTAATTGTTTAACTATTATTTTCAAACATCCAAATTTATAACAAAGTGTGACACAATAGATTATTCAAATGATTACTTAATTTATTATGTTTTTTGGATCCATAAGAAGACTTCACAAGACACTAAATTATAATCATCTCTTGGTGATAATTAACTTCAACTTCAGATTTCAAAATTATTATGTCTCATGAGAGTCCATTAATATCAAATTAATATCCTTATCAAGGAAGAGTGACAAGTCACATTAATATGATGTCTTAATAAGAGAGTATATTATAAATATATTTTCCTTAAATATTTAATTTAATAAGATAACCCAAAGGTCATTTAATGTCAATAAACACAAATACAAACTAGACAATAATTACTTTTGATATGACTACCACACGAAGGTATACCATAGAAATAAAACTATACTATAACATAGAGCATACATTGATACCAATGGCTCATAAGGATAGACAAATTTTAAAATATTAAATCCATATCTAGACAACTACTAATGCTAAAACAAATATAATAAAAAAATTAATAGAATTCAAAAACATATTGATCTAAAAATAGTAATTAATTCAATGAAAGTTAATTAATCAAACACAAGGAAAATATGAGATAACACTAGCCTATGATATGAGCTATACCCAATGCCCCCACAAATTGAGTAGCCTACATATCTACTCCTTATATTTAGTGTCAGATGCAATTCTCCACTTGAACTTGTGAATATTTTCCTCCATGATTCATCATCACTTAATGAGGTTGACAATCTAAGATAACAAGAGATGATCTAATGCAACACAATAAATATTATAAAATCTATATATGTTGATACCAAATGTAAACCCACATGCTCAAATAATTCATTATTTTAAAACACCTTGAAAAACTAAGATGTATGTGATTACCTAAAAGTAATATCATTTAAAAACATAAATAAGAATCAAAATTCAAAGTAAATTAGCCTATTCTACTTGTATCCAATAATATTATAATTATCAATAATCCTTTTATTACACTTCTTGGAGAAGATATCTCTCAAGGGTGTTTGCATTTATAACCAAGTAAGAACACAAATTAATTATTATAAAACTACATAGGTCACCACCTAAAAAATGTTTTTATATAAACTTACCAACAACCAATGTATTATGAGTTAATAACTATAAGATAGACAAAAATACATGTAATAACAACCTAAAATCAATGTTAAGGATAAGTTATCATGGTTCATAAGTTATCTCCCATGAAAATAAATTTCCTTATTAGTGATTTATTAACACCCACACTAGGAAAGTGTCCTGGGGTATAATACCTATGCCTGTACCCACTCCATAGGCTACCTAAATATATATAATGATCACATTTATATGCATAATAAATGTTGGTTTTAGTTCACTCGTTACCAAAATGAGTGTTATTTTTAACATGAAGGCATCTGACCTTCATCATTCAATCTTACAACTAAGCTTAATGCAAATACCATTGTGGGTAATATTGTGGCCACTAACTAGCCCAAGTGTAGTTAGGCACTACCAAGAGATACAAGAGGCATCCAAAAATATAATGTTAATTATCTTTAGACTTATAAATTTTGAGTAATATTTAAACCAAGAGAACATTTTACTGCTAATAGAACAAAATCACTAGACCTAATCATAGGGGAAAAATGCATTTATGAAATAAAATTGGAACTAAGACTATAAAAAAATATATTAGGCTATAATATTTTAAGATAACCATAAAGTAATTTATTTTTGATAATTACACATTTAAACCAACATGAAAAATAATGCTAATCACATTAATATCCAAGTTGATAAATCAAGTACAGAATCACCCTTGTATTAATTCATGAATGAGGAGATAAATTTGTTTGAGCATTATAATGTATTTTCCAAGTTAGAGGAAACACAATTTAGGCATTTAAATATTTTTACTTTGAATAAACCAAATATTTTACTTAACATCGTGAAATGAAACTAATAGGTTGAAAAATGCTTCACAAAATTATTCATAAAACTAGCTCTAAAATTGCATCACTAAAATTAGAAAAATATCTTAGTAAATTTATTTGATTTAATAAATGAGAATTTTAAGCTATGAAATTTATGTTTCAACTTTTAGATTTAAAAATTTCTATCTTTGGATAATTTAGTTTATATGATTCCAAAAAGAATTTGGAGACAAGAAAGATATAATGATATTTTTACCTTGAGTTGTATTCTAAAACTGGTTGAAAGGGACAATTAGTGATGAGAATAAAAATTATATTATTACTATTTATATATCTTACATCTTAATATAATTAGGTCCAATTCTCAAATTTTGTAAATTTATAATTTAGATATTTATCTTACACTAGTTCCTAATTAAATTTTAAGAGTTAGAATTGTACTAAAGATCCACTTGCAGAAATGGTTTTGAAACTAACTAATTTTGTTCGAAGTTAAAGGCAGTAAAATTTTTAGAACAAAAGGTTGGTAATTTTTAGCCATTTGAAAAGCACTTAAAACTTTAGATTTTAAGTTTTTCCCTTTTGTAAATTCATTTTTCACTTATTCCAAAATAGGTTTGAACCAAGTTGGCAAGGGATTAGAATAAATTACTTGACTCACATTATAGAATTAAATTTATTTTAATTAGATTCTTAATTATTTAAAAAAAAATAGAAACTAATTTACAAAACTAAGGGCTAGTAATAAAATGATTAATTAATTTATAGCTCGATTCAATTTTATGTTTTGAGATGTTTAATTACAAGGTAGCTTAGATCATTTAGAAATTAAAATCAAGGATGGATAGGTGATTAATTTATTTATCAAATAATTAAAAACAAATTTAAAATTTTTCCACTAGACACTAGTGGTGGTGGGTTATATCTCTATTTTTGAATTAGGTGGATCTACACTGTTAGATTTAGGTTTCTCAAATGTGCCCTAAATTTTCTCATGAAAAATACACTCTTTTTTTTTATTATTATTATCTTCTTATGTTATTGTAGGTTTGGTGGAGGTTTTGGAAAATGAAAGCTATAGATACTAAAATATGATTTATATAGAATGTCAATCTTGTATACTTGATAAATACCTATTAGGGAGATATCTTTCAATTCTATATATTTTTGTTGCTTAAAGGCTTGCATTCTTTGTCTCATTATGCTAAATTTATTATATTATGGTTGGAACCTAACATTGTTAATGACCCAGATCTTATGCACTATACAAAAATACAAAAATATAATATATAACCTTAAATGCTAGTTTCTAATTCTCAATAGAGCCCTAGCATGACATACACTTGTGTCCCATATAGGGACACCTGCATTGACATAAGTATAAATATTCTTATCATGTCCAATTCTCAAAATTAATCTAATTTGAAAACATTTTGAATCCTATGGTCAACCCATTTGTTTTATTCAACCCTATTGTGAGATATTTACAAAAGGTGTGGTATAAATATAAACCAAACATTAATCATTATTCATCTATAAAATACCAATAAAACACCTATTCAATATCAATTAATCAATTACACAACTAATTTATACTTCCATTTTATAGCCTATTTTCATATCAATCATAGGACTAATCATATCATATGTCTAGATCATTCAAATATTAACTCATGAGTAGTATTTGTCATGTTACAAGCTATATCATTGCATTCCCTTGTATATATTGTATTACATCATTGTGTACATAAAATCCAACACCTAAGGGAGAATTACATATGTTTGAGTCCCTCCTTGAAGTATTGGCTATGTAGGAAAATATCATTTAAAGAGGGACCATTGAGGTCAATTGAACATTATGATCTCACTAACCTATTTTTTGATCCACATACACTCATCAAAATCCTACACATGTGAATAAAAGACATCAAAAGAAAGGTAATAGAAAACATAGAAGGATATATGTGGTTAATTTTAAAAAAAATGAGTATTCCATAAATTATACTTACATTGATATTTAGACATTTGCATCAATGAAAGTTTCCATAGATCAATAAAATTGTCCAAGCCTCCAAAAATATTTTTTCTAGAATTTGATGACTAGATATTGATTTTGTCTTCCCTACCTATTTCCACTTCTTTACTTCTCAAATATATCTAAGAATTTTTAGTTAAGCTAAGTATTATATTTTATTCATGTTTATGCAATAAAAATACTATTTTGAGTCTATTTTTTATATTTATCATAATTTCACATTTTAATTCAAAATATTCATTTATCTGAGTTTTGCATTCATTGGTATAATCTAGAATATTTTTATTCATCATTATGTATAGGTTATCATACCCAATTAACCTTAAAAAACACATTTAAATAAATGGATAAACATTTATTGAAGGATTTATGCCAAAAAAATTAATCAATAACATTGAAAATGCATAAATTAAGAAAAGTAAAAAGCAATAATACCTCTCAAGGTGTAAACTAGAAAGTGAGAACGAAATTTTGAGTTTATGCAAACCTAAGAAACATTACGAGGTATCCTATAATGTTTTAGGGTCTCAATGGAGGTGAACTGAACTCTAAGTCATGAGTTGTAGGGTATTAGGTTTTACAGTAACCTTTGGTGGAATTGTAGGTAGTAAAGCAATTTTTAACCTAGATGGTTCAAATATAGATGAGAATCCTAGATCTACCTGAGGTGTATGGTATGATGATGAATTTATTATAAATTCAACATGACTCAAATAAAACAAAAACAAAGTGGAGGATAATTTATAAAAGAGAATCTATAAATAGAGATCATAGGTGGTGGTAGTAGAGTCAAGACCCATATCCATCTTCTTGTTAGCCCACCAAGTTGCCACTTTACCATATAGTTGGTGTGATCCCTATACCACTTTAGTCACATAAAATTAATTTAAAATTTAAATTTATTTCTCCATTTTTATGAGCCTATCTTCCACTCCATCTCCCAACATCATTCCATCAAATTGAGGTGGATTCACCTTTTTCATATTACACAAGTTTTGAGCCACTTGCACTCTCATAACTTGATATTCTCTAACATCATCTTGCTCATGGTTTTCTTTCTAACAAGCATGTGTTTATCTTGCTCATCATTCCCATGTACTTCTTATTCTAAGGCTGCTACTATTTCCAGCATCTCAGTTAGGACTGAAAGTATTTAGTCGAGCTTGTTGTTCCCCAACACAACCCATTTTCAAAATTCAATAGGGACCCATTATTATCATAAAATATTAATTTTATAGTCTAGATGAACCTTAAAATTTTAATTCTGAATCAATCCATGCAACTTAAGGTTATTTTGGGTTTAATTTTGCATCTCAAAATAGGATTGTTTTATTTATCAATTTTGATTTTATTTCAAATGCTTACTCCAAGTTAAATTTTTAGATTTAATTACATAACAGACATATTAAATTTTTATGCTAGTGCATTTCTCCTATTTGACATACATATATCACTTTCAAGACATAGGTTTATCGTGACTCAACTACATGTTGACATCTTGTTAATATAAGTTATTGGGCCACATTTTATCAATTTCCTTTGAATCACCAAGATATCACTATGTGTTGAAATCATATTACCCTCATCATATAATTCAACAACTAGGCCCATTTTATTTGTGTGCCTTATGGTTCTTTGAGATTTAGATAGGTGCCATCATCACATCAATTTTAATGTTCATAAATTGGTTAGGGAAAATTTCACTATCAAAATTTTAAATAAAACCTAGAGCCTTAATATCATTCAACATGGAATGATCACTTTCACTTAGAACACATTGGACCATAATATATAGTCTTATCTCCAATGTTCTCCAAATCAACATGGAGTATCCATGTGTCATAATCTTATTCACATAGACCCTACCAGAAAGAAGGTACATTTTTAGATTTCTAAGTTCTTCAAATCAATAAATACCATCCATGTGGCATGATCCCAAAAACTCTATGATTGATAGGTCTAAATACAATGTCAACTTTTCAAATACCCTAGATTAATGAAAGTCATTCACGTGACATTATCTTGTTAATTCAGAGCCTATCAATTAAAGGTACATTGTTAGGATTATATTTTCTCTAGATCACTAAGAGTCATCCATGTGTCATCATCTCATAAGCCTAAAACTTATCTTAATAAGGTATAAGAGTAAAATAAATAAAAAGCCTCTACAGGCCCAAGAACCATCCACATGGCACCATCCCATTCATGTGGACCCTACCTAGAAGATATACATAGTTAATAGTCAAAATAACCTTAGATTTATGAGATAATCCCAAGTGGAAAAATATCATTAAATAATAGCTTATAAGGGGTACATATCAATATTATAAAACTAAAGACCCCTGAGTTAGTGAGATTGTGACAAGTGTCACAATCGTGGAGATGCATAGATGGAAAACAAATGCAGAATTTGACAACTAGGAAAAATTCAATACATAAGAAATGGATGCTTGTCTTAAGGTGATAACTAAGAACTCATGGTGAATGAAAATCTATCACATGTCATAAGGCACCCACTAAAGTTGATTATAAAATTCAAACAAATATGGGAAACAAAATTAAAAGCCATTGTTGCATTAACTCTACACGAATTGAGTATTTAATTCTTGAGATTTGGGTAATATATGTAAATTTATAAACAACATTATATCACCATTGATATCAATTGAAAATGAGCAAACCATGAATTTGAGTTATCTGGTTATTAAATCCCTAGTTTTTCTTTTAGAAAATTTACAAGTACCTTCAATTAACTTATGAGAAATTTTATAGAGCTTTACAATATAACAATGGCTTCTTCATCATGAGTGTCTTATATTCAACCTCCTTCCCCATACACCATCATAGGTGGGACTTAATATTTGAACACAATATTTCACAAGGGAGCACTTAATTTTCAATTCCCTCATTACTGAACCATTTGAGATGCAGTGCAAAATGTAGATCCATATTCAACATAAAATCAATTATGCGTAGATGAGAAAAGATATATTGATAATTTTATACCAATTAAGACCATGAGATTGCACAATATAGTAATAAAATCTGAGGTAATACCTTGAATTAATTTAATTCAATATTTATATATTAATCATGTTGTTACTTAAGATTACCTACACTTTAGACTTCATAAAAGTGTAATAACATATATTTCTAGGGAAAAATTCAAGATGTATTTAAAACTTCCAATGCCTACGGTTACATGTGATTATGTTTTAGCTAATGCTTAGTTACATCACTTAATAGTTAAGTAAAAACTCAAAGAATGTCTCAACTAAGAAGAAAGATTGAATACTCGAGGTGTTATCTCCTCAGTTCCCATAGTCAAGTTTAGGTCAAGAATTCAAATATCAATGACATTGATGAACATATTGTATGGTTTTACCGACACCATTTATATGCAAGAGGAATGGATGCCATTATTAGATATTATTTTTACCATTGATAAAATTATTGAATTTGGAAAAGTCATTAATGTGAGTTGAGGGCATAAATGTCTTGACTTGACCAAAGGCCCTTTGATGAATTTTTTTATACAATGTCCTATGTAGTGGATGCAGTCATGGGGACAATACATGAGACTCATGAGTAACCTTTAGAACCATCTAATGAATACATAAAGAATAGGGTCTATGATTATTCCATTCTACATGTTTATAAGTGAAATCAAAATAATTTTAGAAGACATTTAACCACAAATCTACCAAGCCATCTATGGGCATCAAATGTTTAGGATTTTTGAGAACATAAGAAGTATATAGAAATAAGGGGATTATTATTACTATCTTGATTATACCATAATCATGATAGAGGGAACTAGAGCACCTACTTTGTATTTACCTCATTATGTCCCTGATAAGGTGGAAGACTAGGAAATAACACATCAAATATACAATAGTGTGGATAAAGATCTCAGTGTTAAACACCAATGTACTACCACATAATCCATTTGAGCATGGTCAAGTTCCATACTAAATGAGGAATAACCTCAATATAGTTATGAAATTTAAAGCT
The DNA here is from genome assembly GCA_037957365.1 of Torreya grandis. Classification (NCBI taxonomy): domain Eukaryota; kingdom Viridiplantae; phylum Streptophyta; class Pinopsida; order Cupressales; family Taxaceae; genus Torreya; species Torreya grandis. The sequence continues at coordinate 2,459,171 of JARHVA010002539.1, read as the reverse complement.
TTTTATGGTTTAGAGAAAGAATGATACAAAGATTAGGACCCTAGAGGCAGAGTGATGCAATATCTCAATGGTCTTAGGAAAGAGGGAGTTCATATTCCCTATGACCACAAAAGTTTTGACCATGATGAAATCTTTGTCAATGATTTATATGACTCTAAGGTTTACATTAGAATGAATAAACATAAAATTCCAATATTAGTTTCATAATAAATTAAGTATAATCCTTTAATTATTAGAGAGGAGTAAAATAAAATTGAAGAGGAGGCAAATAGAGCTGCAAGTTATCAATCTACAAAATCAATCATCCCTAGAGAAAGATCATCTACCCTCTCCTCAATAAGAAGTAGGCTAACTAAAAAAATATTCCACTCAAAGGGATATAGATCCCCAAATAAATAAGAATATTCTTATAGGACTTATAAAGCCTCAACCAATGGCTATAATGTAACTCTCTAAAACAACTACAAGGGCACCACCTCCTACAAGTGGGCAAGTAAGAGTAGTTTTATTGGAACTTTTAAATACAATTAAGCTAGTAAGTCTTCATAATTTTTTTACAAAGCTATTTTGTGGTAATTCCATCCATAGTATCACCCCCATCACCTTCAACATCTCCACTAGTGGCCCCTGCAAGTTTCAATGCCTCCACCTCCATCTATTGTGGCTCTCTCATCCATTCCACCTTTTACCACTTCTTCAATTCCTACTTCACCTCCATTTATGTCATATGGTTCATTTCCATCCACTTTTGAATCCCCTTCATCTTTCATTCCATCTACTTTAGGTTAATCCACCATTTCTACACAGCCACACATTGTTACTTACCAAAAGAAGCCCATAACTCCTCTAGTCTCTCTTAGGATTACTCAAGCAAAGGAAAGACCCAAAAAGATTCATTCATAGAGGTACTATTTGTAAGGAATCAAAAGTATCAAAAACTATTTTGGACATTTTATCTAAAACAATTACCCCAAAGGGTCTTTTCTTTGAAGAAAGTCCTAGACCAAAGTTTCAAAGGGTATCTTTTGGAGAAATTGGTCCAAAACACTTTTCTCAAAGGATCATTCTTTGACAAATTGGACCTTTGAAAAATCCCAAAGGGTATTTTTCAAACTAAGTTTTAGATTTATTTTGAGAAAATTATCCACATAATTCTCCCAAAGGCATATTTATTTTGAGGAAAATGTTTGACAAAAGTTACAAAGGTAGGTTTCTTTCAGACAAATTGTCCAAAACATAAGGCCCATAGAAATAATTTCAAAAAAATAATCTTGAAGGGTCAGTTTCTCAAGCAAGTGGACCAAACAACAATGTTGAAGGGTATTTTATCAAGAAAGTGTCCTATATAATTCCCTTGAAGGGTCATTTATTTTAGGAAAGGGGCCAATGCAAAAATTCCAATGTGTCACTTTTTAGATAAAGTGTCCTAGATTTTTTTTTGAAGGGTCATTTTTCAAGAAGAAAGATTGAAGACAAAGGTTCAATCAAAAGGTACAAAGTCACAAATTCCTTTAAAAAAATTATCTAGGATAATTTTATTGAAGACATAATTTGAGTAACCAATTTATTTTGGCAAAGTTGATCCAACAGGGTGGTGACAAGTGTGCGAAAGTCAAAATTTAAGCTCATGAAATAATCTTTTGCATTTGAAAATCATCAAATGGATCCCCAAATGAGCACATGCTTGATAAGTGTCCAAATCTCAAGTTCTTAGATCAAATCTAATGGCAAGTGAGTAAAGATGGCATAACAGGCCCAAATAGGTCAATGACTCATGAATTCAAGATCAATGACATGTGAGCAAGTCAAAGAGTCAGTGAACCTTGTGTGTAAAGGCATGATTGACAAGTGGCTCAAGAGTGTGAGTCTTGGTAGAGGATATATGGATCATGTTTGTTCATATCAGGTAGATCAATGGAGTGAGATGTGTAAAGGGGTCAATGATATAAGTTAGTTTTGAATGGAAAATCAAATGAAGGCTAGCCCAAATGACTTAGATAGAGGTTGAAGGGTCAATTTTTGACCAAGGTGAGCATGCATGAGTGTAACCGAGCTCGATCATGATCTAGATTGGGCCACAAGTGGATATTTTATGATTGGGAGATACCATTAAGACTCTTTAGAAATAGATAAATGAGATATGGTAAGTGCTTCTTATCCTTCAAACATAATTATGACTTGATGAACCACCACTCAAATTACATATGGTGCATCTCTGTTAGTTCAAGATATGAGGATTTGGTCCTCATAATGAGTAACAAGTGGTGGATGGCATGGAAAATGAAAAACACATAAACTTCAATGGATTTATCACCAAAGCCAACTACATGAAAATGAATCCTCTCTCGATTTTGGCATGCATCAACAAAATAGTAAGGAATAGTTAACAATAAGATAAAACTCTAACAGATGGATCAAATTGTTATAACTACATTAATGTCAAAACTTAGATAAAAACAACTTGATCTAATCATTATAATTACCATGGATCATCATTAAGAGAATAATGTAATGATGCAATAAACATGAGTGACTTAGATCAATCAAGAAGGGTTTAAATGAGTTTGATTTGTGAAGACAATTATAACAACTTTTCAAATGGATTTGAGCTTGTTTATTTCCCTTTTGAGTGTTAAAAATCCCTCTCTCTTTCTTCCTTTCTTCTATAAATATAGCCTTTGAGCTATTGATTTTCATCCCTCAGGCTAGTATGACTAGACTCTGGGAGAATTGTATTTAACACATCTTAGAGTAATGAATAGATTATTTTGTTGTCATTTACTAATCTGTATTTAATTTTTTTTTGGTTTAATATGCAAATGTGAATGTTATATTCCTCTTTCATGTCCAAGCTCAACATAAGTGCTACCAACTTTATTTATAAGTCATACAATGTGTCTTAGCATTGATCTCTTAAGATTTTAGTGGACAACCAAATTTAAGTGTCTTTAAATAGACCTTATTTTCATTGCTCCCTAATCTAAGTGTATCAAACTAACCTCTATATGAAACACTATTACATAGAAACTATAGTATGCATTGCATTAACTTCTTTCATATTCCATTAATGTGATAAAGAATCCTAGTTCAAGATTATATTTGAAAAATTCTTGGTACATCACCAAATATTATAATAGGCTTTACTTAATGCAAATTTATTGATTATTTTCACCCCAACCAGTTTTAGGTTTTAGAATCAAAGGTTCAAATTATAAAATCTAAGGAGTTAGCCTCTTAAAAAATCCTAGAGGTCTGGTCTATCTATAGGCATCCCATAGCCTTAAACCATTCCCGTGTTAGTCTAGGTATGGGTTAGACTTAAACAAATCTAACCTCTATTGGGTGCTATCTAGATAACTAATACTTTTGGCATGCATAATATGACCCATAGTTTGCATAGTTTTGCATATCTAAGTATAATAACGAATTCCAAAGTTTCATTTCTAGGTTTTCTTATTTTTCATGCCCCAAAAAGATGTCACATGATCCTCTACAAAAGATAAAGGGACATATTTATTTGAGCTATCTTTCTAATCAACAAATAAGAAGAAAGCCTCTCAATCAAAACCTATACCTACCCCTCTTGTTCCCCTTGTTGTTGCCAAAAATATTCCTATTCAAGCCAATATTATTCAGCCAAACATTATTATAAATCCCATACCTCAAATGGATATTCCTAAAAGGCAAGCATTTGTGCCATTTAATGGTGGTAGTCTTCTAAATTTTACTCGATGGGATGTTATTCTAGTCTCAGATTTGAATTATCTTACCTATTATATAGGAGAAAATCTAGTTACTCTTATAGAACATATTGCAAATATTGCTAACCTTTGTTCAGTGCATCATGTGACTCAAGAAAATGTAGTAATGAGGTTGTTAGCAACTTCTTTCAAAGGGAAAGCACTTCAGTGGTATAAAGGATTGACCCTACATTAATTAATAGCTAGGATGAGTTTATAGAGGTCTTGTGCAAGGACTTTGAGGACAAGAGTGATCATCTTTTACTTGTAGAAAAACTTACAACAATCAAGAGATTCAATCATGAATTCATAGTGGATTTCACTTACAGATTCTAAAAGACCTGGGAGATAATTCTTGCATTGATCAATCCTATGCCCAACTATGATTTCATGTACTATTTAAAGGCTCTCAATTTAGATGTAGAAGTGATGATTAAATCCATGGGATGAAACACCCTACCTAGAGCTTTTGAAGTAGAAATTAAGGATGAAAATTGCCTTATAAAAATAGGCAAATTAGCTTCAAGGCTACCAATACCTTTATTCTTAGAGATACATCCTCCTACCATAACTATTACTCTAGTTCTATATTCAACAAAGTTTTATCAAATAGAAGGTGAGCAATTGACAGACTAGGGAAGATAGAGAGTCTTCTCAAAAGTCCACCATACAGGCTATACCAAAATACTAATCAAAATTATCAATATAATAGGCCACCATATCAATCCAATCAACAAAGACAAGGGCAGAAGTCTCATTCAAGGTAATACAATATTAGTGCTTCATGTAATTCTAAAGTTTTTCCAAATAAGAACAAATATGCTCAAGAAGGTTAATGGCAGTTAGAGGGACAATCTAATGAGATGGTGATGGCCACTAATGGAGACATGTATCAAGACCCTGGTTAGTAACATGCTCCTTCATTTTAAGGTCATGATATGATGCCTCCTCCACAAAAATCCCCCCAAATAAGTCAATACAACATGCTTGCCATGTCATTATCAGAAGCTCAAAGCCAAAAACAAGGGAACATAGGTAAAGCAATAATTGATACCACATGAGTGAATTTTTAAGAAGGGGAATATGTGTTTGAACATGTAGTAAATAATATGGGACAAGCTTCATAAAGGACAAATGAACCAATATAGCTCAGATAAGGGTTAAGAATAGGATGTTAGAGGATAACTTTGGGTAATCTAAGATTTATTCATCATCTCCACAAACTAGTAAGCAACCTACCTCTTTGGATGTAGCTATTAAAGCTCTTACAAATCAACAAGTGCTCCAAACTCATAGGTAGCAATAGAAGTCCCCCTTTGTTCTTCATGTTACTCAATTGCCAAGTGATGCTCTTACTTCTAAGGTGCAGTCCAAAAGTACTAATCTTCCCTTTAATATTATGGATCATTTGAATAAGGCTAGTGTAATTATGTCCATGAATTATGAATTATTTATCCTAGGGTAGAAGGAGATTCTCCAACAAGAGCTCTCCAAACTTTCTCATGTGGAAAAGATAGTTGATAAAGTGAACACTATTTTCATCAATAATAGTTAGCCTAACCAATCCCTTAGCCAAGCTCCCAATCAAATTCTAAGAAAAATTCAATCTCAAAATGTTATTCATCCTTTTGAGGTTGTTAATCTCCCCCCCATTTTATCTATCAGTCATCATAATGGATTGTTTAGTACACAATTGCATGATAGACTCAAGTGATTCAACCTCAGTGATGCATAAAGCCATAACGTACAAGCTTGGCATCAAATATGTGCTTAACAAAAAAGGTATTATCTAACTAGATTTATTCCCCACTAAGATAATGGGGATATTGAAATATCTTTAGATCGCATTAGTTTCCTATTTGAATTGTGTCATTAATCAAGATGTAATGGTGGTATACCTACCTCCATATTTTTCCCTATGCTTGCCTAGGGACTTTTCTACTAAAATTGGGGGATACTTGTCATTTGATTGGTCATACATGGTTTTTAAAACCAGATATGGAACCAAAATCACTATAAGATCTGAGCCTATCTCCAGGTTCCACTTAGAACCCTATATGCCAAATCTTGCAAATACCAACTATGCCATATTTGAAGAGGTTGAAGAGGTAAATAAACAAGATCCCCATGATCATATTCAAGGAATCTTAGATTTGTACTTGGATGAGTAGGTAATTGATAACCATGGATTTGATCCATATAACAACATTAAAGAGACAAACTTAAGAGTGTATTATATGCATGAATAAGGTGTTGTTATACCTTGCTTAACTAACACTTCTCAAGATGAGGATGGTATATGGAGTTTGTTCTTTGATGGCCCAAAGTCAAAGAATGGAAGTGGAGTAGGATCCATGTTGATTTCACCCTCAGGTTAAAATTATCATTTTACTACAATACTTCAATTCAATTTCACCTCAAATACAACTAAATATGAAGCTCTTTTGCATGGTTTACAAGATGCATGAAAGATAGGTGTCAAGCTCCTCCAAGTTAAGGGTGATAGTGACCTTTTAGTGTAACAAGTGAGTGGCTAAAGTGAAATTAATAATAACCATATAAAATATTATAAGCACCGAGTATGGGACCTCATAGAGGATTTCTTGGCATTTAATATCCATTCCATACCAAGAGAAGAAAACTAACATGCATATAGGCTTGTTGCTATTGGTGCCCAATATGAGATAGCAGAAGGAGTCAAAGGAAACCAAAGCTAAGATAAGGTCAAGCTTATATAGAGACTTGTTGTACCTAATAATGAGGTGATTTGTCAAGTCTTTGACAATGATGATCAAATCATATGTTTTCTAATGTAAGAGGTATAATTAAATCACAGGAATCAAGATAAGTTCCAAAATTAATATGATGATTAGATAGTACAACTAATATAAAATAAGTTTCCTAAAGGGATTGTGATATTAGAAATCATCTTCAATGAAAATGACCAAATAATAAAAGGGAAATCATGTATCTCAGCTAAGGAGGAACACTATGAAAAGATAGAGATATTTAAAGACAATTTGTTAAAGCTAGGAAAGGTCAACACAATAGAGGAAAGAGCTACATTTGTTGCTTTGTGCCAAGAATTTTTTGATATATTTGCTTGGGAGTACAACGACTTGAAGGGGTTTGACCCCAAACTTTCACAATACACCATTGAATTAGAAAGCAATGCCAAGCCAGTCACGAAGAAATAGAGGCTTGTCAACCTAAGAGTGGAGGACCTCATGAGAAGAGAACTCTATAAATTGATTGATTGAAGGATAATATTTACAATTAATCTTTCCTCTTGGGTGGTGAACCTTGTTCCAATAAGGAAAAAGAATGGAGAGATTTGTTTATAGGTTGACTTTAGGGACCTCAATAAGGTGTCCCTAAAGGATCATTACCCATTACCTCCATGTATCAAATTTTGCAAAAGGTGGTAGGTTCTCAAAGGTTCTCATTACTTGATGGCTATTCAGGCTATAATTAGATCATGGTCAAAGAGGAAGATAGGCATAATATTGCCTTCACTACAAAATGGGGCACCTATTTATATTGTAAAATGCCCTTTGGAATATCTAATGTTGGATCCACCTTTTAAAGAATAATGGATGTTATTTTCATGGTATTTTGAATGAAATTATTTTTAGTTTATCTTGATGATATAACATGTTTTTCAAAGAATCTCAATGATCATCTAATGCACTTAAGAGATGTTTTTGATAAATACAGATAATTTGAATTTTCTTTGAATCTAAAGAAATGCATTTTTGTAGTGTATGAATGAAGACTTCTTAGGCATGTGGTGTCTAAAGCTGGTCTTTCCATTGATTTAGAGAGGATAGAATCGATCCTTACTCTATCACTACCTAAACACAAGAAAGGATTTTGGAGCTTCTTGGGCAAGATCAACTTCATTAGGAGGTTCATTCCATGCTTTGTAGAGATGGTCAAGCCTCTCACTCATATGTTGAGAAAAGGCAAAAAGTTCACATGGACAAGATAAGGTAAGAGAAGATTTGAGGAAATCAAGGAGGCCATATCTCATGCTACCACTCTTCTAAATCTTTATTTCAATAAGGAATTATATTTATATGCCTTCTCTACATTAGATGCAATTTCAGCTATGCTTATGCAACATAATGATGAAGGTCTAGAGTAACCCATTGCTTTCTTTAGTTAAAATTTAGAAGGTTATGAAGAAATATATAGCTTTTCTAAGAAACATGTACTTGCTATTGTAAGATTTTTAAAGAAATTTAGGCATCTAATTTCAAAAAATAAGATTATACTAATGGTAGCTCATCCAAGTGTGAAGGATTTTATCCTCAATGGAGAATTAAACAAAAAGAGAGTTGGATGGGTCACTAAGTGTATGGAGTATGACATTGAAGTTAGGGTCACAAAGATAGTTTAAGGGATTGTATGAACATCTTGTAGAAGATGTTAAAGAAGAAAAGGAGATAGTTTTGACACTTCAAGACACCCAATAGGAAGATGAAACTACTCTTCCATCCAGTTGGACACATGATATTGATAGATTTATCCAAATATGATAGTGTCCAATGGGTTTCAATGCATCATAAAGAAGACACTTTAGGCTGAAATTAGTGCCATACATTTTGATTCATGGAGTGTTGTTCAAAAAAGACATTAGAGGTATCCTCTTAAGATGTGTTGAAACTAACCAATTTGATAAGCTTCTCATTAAATTTCATGATAGTTCTCAAGGAGGCCATTTTATATATAGGACCATAGATACAAAAATAATTAGATATAGTTAATTTTTGCCTAATTTATTTATAGATGCACATGCATGGGTTAAGAAGTCTTCAAAATGTGCAATGTTTATAGGGAAACAAAAACTAGTTATTATGCTACTGAAGCCTATTCAGGTTGAAAAACCTTTCATATGATGGGGTTTAGACTTAAATAGAATGATTAATTTTCCATCCAATGTTGATCATAAGTGGATATTAAAAGCTATAGACTACTTCACTAGGTGGGTGGAAGTAGTTCCCTTCAAGGAAGCAAATGAGAACTGTGTACTTGAGTTCTATGAGGGCCTAGTCACCCATTTTGGAGCACCTTCCACTATAATATCAAATAATGCTTTGGAATTTAGTAGTATAAAAGTATGTGGGTGGGATATTGAGTAGGGTATCTATCTGACATCTTCATCAAATTATTATCCATAGGGTAATAGAGTAGTTGAGTCCACTAATAAGAACATGATTTAGATCATTAAGATAACATTGGAAGATAATCAAAGGTCTTGGCATAAAAAGATGAATATTGATGTATGGGCTGATATAATAACCCCCAAGAAAGACATTGGTAACTCACCTTATCTATTATTCTATGGAAGTGAAGCAAGGCAACCAATTTCATTAGAGCTTCTAGCTTTGGAGCTTGCACACCAACTAGAGCTTTTAGAAAGTGATGAAATGGAGGTTAGAATGAATGAACTAAGAGAATTAGAGGAAATAAGGGATGATTCCATGCATACCATGTGGTATAAATATTATCAAGTCAATATTAATTTTGACAAAAAATATTCATCAAAGACATTCCATAAAGGTGACATAGTCCTCAAATGGGATGAGGACCGTGTAAAACTAGGAAAACACTCAAAGTTTGACAACCTTTGGAGTGGACCCTATGCCATCACAAGTTGAAAAGAGAGAAATTATTATAGGCTTGTTAGATTGAATGATGAGAGCCTTCCCATCCCTATCAATGGGAAGTATCTCAAGTTCTGCTATTAGTTTCATATGTTTCCCCTTTACATAAGTAGATAGGTCTATATTTTCCTCTAAGTGCTTTTGCACATTGCTATTTTTAGTTGTCATGTTGTTGTCCCCCATTACTCCAAAAAGTGTTTAAAGAAATCAAGTAGAGTCTATTTAAAATTAATTTTTCATTTAATTAGTCATCATAAGCAAGCTTGATCAATGTCTAGGTCCCATGACCAATAGGTTGGTAAAGCCAACTGAGTCACCAAAAATGTGCACCATACCAAGCTTTTGCCTCGTTTAAATAGATGAGAAGGGTCCTAATTATTGAGTAGATTAGGTTGATTAAAATCAGGCTTAACATTACAATTGGAGGGATCCAAGCAAGTTTTCATGGTGCTAAACAGTTGTAGGAATAGGTCTAGAAAAAGCCCAAGTTTACGCTTAGCCAAATATTTCAAGTTTTCTTCAAGTATTAAAGCATTCAGAATTCCTTCAGAGAAATTATTCCACTTCATTTTCCCAAGTGTTAAATCATTCATAATTCCTTCAAGTAAATTTTTCCACTTCACTTGGCTAAGTGTTAGAATTATTTCAAGAGATTTGTTCCACCTTTTTTGGCTAAGTATCAGGAAATGTTTTGGAAATTTTGTCCAAAACAACTCCCCCGAAGGGTCTTTTATTCCAAGAAAGTCCTAGACGAAAGTTATAAAGGGTATCTTTCAAATAAATTGGTCTATAACACTTTTCTTGAAGAATCATTCTTTGACAAATTGGATCTTTGTAAAATCTTGAAGGGTCTCTTTTAAGCTAGATGTCAGATTTCTTTTGATAAAAATATCCGCACAATTTTCTCGAAGGCATATTTATTTCAAGTAAAATGTCTAACAAAAGTTTCAAAGGTAGGTTTATTTAGACAAATTATTTGAAACACAATGGCCACATAAATACTTTTGATAAAATAATCTCGAAGGGTCAGTTTCTTGGGCAAGTGGAGCAAACAAAAATCCCAAAGGGTATTTTTATCGGGAAAGTGTCCTATACAATTCCCTTGAAGGGTCATATTTTTTAGGAAAGAGGCCAATTCAAAAGTTATGAAGGGTCACTTTTTAGACAAAGTATCCTATACATTTTTTCCAAAGCGTCATTTTTCAAGCAAAAATCCCAAAGACAAAGGTTCAATCAAAAGGTATAAGGCACAAATTATTTTGAGAAAATTATTCAAGGAAATTTTTTCAAAGACATAATTCTATTGACCAATTTATTTTAGTAAACTTTATCTAGTAAGGTGGTGATATGTGTGAAGATGTCAAAATTAGATATCATGCAATAGTCATTCGCATTCGAAAATCATCAAAGGGGTCCCCAAATGAGCTCAAGATTGACAAGTATCCAAATCTTGGGTGCCTGGATCAAATCTAATGGTGAGTAGGTAAAGATAGGATAATGGGCCCGAATAGATCAATGGCATGATAAAAAGTTAAAAAAGTAGTGAACCTTGAGTGCAAAGGTGTGATTAATAAGTGACACTAATACATGAGTTCTGGTAGAGGATCTATGGATAACATTCATTTGCATTAGGCAAATCAATGGAGTAAGATGAGTCAAAGGGTCAATGATTTGAGTCAATTTTTTATGGTAAATTAAATGAAGGTGAGCCCAAATGACTTAGATGGAGGTTAAAGGGTTAGTTTTCAACTAAGGTTAGCAAGCATGCGTATAACTAAGCTTGATCATGATCCATACTAGGCTAGGAGTAGATATTTTGGGATAGAGCTACACTAGTAAGACTTTATAGGTGTAGATAAATGAGATATGGTAGGGGATTCTTATTTTTAAAACACATCCATGACTCAATGAACTACCACTCAAAGTATAGATGGTGTAACTCTGTCAGTTCAAGATATGAGGATCTAGTCCTCATAATGAGTAATAAGTGGTAGATGGAATGGAAAATGGTAGACACGTAGACTTTAATGGCTTCATCTCCAAATCCACCTGCATGAAAGAAACTCCTCTCTCCATTTTGACATGCATCAACAAACCCATAAGGAGTATTTAACAACAAGACACAACTCTAACAGATGGATCCAATCATTATAATTGCATTGATGCTCAAACTTAGCTAAAAATAACTTGATCCCACTATTGTAACTACCATGGAGCATCATTGAGAGAATAATGTAATGATGCAATAGACTAGAGTGACCTAGATCAATCAGGAATGGTTTTAATGAGCTTGATTTGTGGAGGTAGTTGTAACAAATTTTTGAATGGATTTGAGCTCATTTGTTTTCATTTTGAGCACCAAGATTCCCTCTCTCTTGCTTCATTTATTTTATAAATATAGCCTTTAAGATATTGATTTTTATCCATTAGGATGGTACAACTATACTCTATCATAATTATATTTGACACCTCTTAGAGTAATGAATAGAGTATTTTATAGTCATTTGATAATATGTATTTAGTGTTTTGTGTTGTTTAATATGCAAATTTGAATGTTGTTTTCCTCTTGCATGTATAAGCTCTACCTAATTGCTAAAAAATTTATTTGTAGGTCATATAATGTGTCTTAACATTGATCTTTCAAGAATATAATGGACAACCAAATTTAAGTGTATTTAACTAGACCTTATTTTCATTGTTCCCTAGTTTGAGTGTATCGAACTGACATCTATATGAAAAACTATTGCACAAAGCCTATAGTAAGCATTGCATTAGCTTCTTTCATAGTCCATTAGTGTGATAAAGAATCTGAGTTCAAGAGTGGATTTGACAAATTCTTGGTGCATCACCACATATTAGAATAGGATTTACTTTATGCAAATTTCTTAACTCTTTTCACCCTAACCAATTTTATCTTTTAGAAGCAGAGCTCCAAATTATAAAATATTTGGAATTAGCCTCATAAAAAATCCTAGAGGTATGGTCTAGCTATAGGCATCCCATAGCCTTAGACCATTCCCACGTTAGTCCAGGTATGGGTCAGACTTGAACAAATCTGAACTATATTGGTACTATCTGGATAGCTAATAATGCCCATGCTAATATTGATGAAATCAAGCAATAAACTTATAATTTTTTTATTATTTGATTCTTTCAACCATAACTTCAATAAAAATTAAACCCCAATTCCTTAGAAAGAGGGTTCATATTGAAGATTTGGTGTTTGTTTCCATTTTTTATACCCAATCACCACCTTTACCCTCAAGGCCATCTACCCAATTGGATGTTTCCACTACTCAGTCCACTCAGACCGAGTCTTATATTATGAAAAACTTAAAAACCCCAAGAAAAACCAAATATGTGGTAGAGACTACACCATAAAGGGACATCTTAGGATGAAATAGGGTCAGTTGGGCACCTCTTCAGCTGTATATACAACTACATGCTCTAATGTTTCCACCAATATTTTCACCACCTTCCACCTCTATAGAGACCAATCATCCTAATTAAATAAGGATAACTCATTATCCCATCTTGGGTTAGAAAGTTCCAAGAGTGAGAAAAGGATAGAAATGGCATGGTCCTCATAGATTTGCCAATACTAAGTACACACTTTGATAAGAAAACTAACACTATACAAAAGGTGAGGAAACAAAAGATAATGGCTATGAAAGGGGAAGAAATAATACTATAACAAAAGGAGAACTTGTTCTCCTTGGAAAAAAAATAAAAAAAGAACCCCAATAACTATGATGAATATGAATAAGACTTTTGTACTTTCATGAACTCAATTAGGGAAGCCATGAAAGAAATATATATAAGCCAAGACCAAGCTAGATAAAGGCTTCTACAAAGGAAAATTATTCAAGCTTCAAGATAAATAGTAGATACTATTTAGAGCACAATGAATAAATTATATAACATCATAAACATGATTAAGATTTCAAGGGGTGAGTCCTAACCTCATTGGGGAAGAGCATTAACCTTATAAAACTAATTGAAATAACTAGAAAAGAGGCTTAACTTCTTATTATCTTGTGATAAAAATAGTGATTATAATTTTTGTCACTTTAATGCACCCAATGAGGAGATGAGATAATCTTCTCCTCACTCAAGTGACACAATGGAACCACCCCAATGCTGTGGGTATCCCTATCAAGGGGTGGATCTCTAGATTAGTGGTTAGCTCCCCTTGATGCATCATGTAGGCACACATTCCTATCACTAACAACTTGAGGAATGAAAAGGGTTAAGAATAGAATGAAAAGTAAACCTATTTTATTGGAGTTGATGCTCCAAATGTCTACTCTACTCACACTCTTGACATCTACTTTGAACTAAGAGAAGCCTAACATACACTACATCCAATAACAACCTTATTCTTGCATCAATGTTTCAACATGGGGTATTGGAATTGGCTTAGGATAGGAAGACTTAGAAAATAGGAATTCTAAGACACACTATTGGAAAATCTATTCACTACACCTAAAACTCCATTTGACACTTCTTACTGACCTATAAAGAGAAGTCTTTGAACTCACAAGGTACTAAGAAAATTGACATGTGAAGGTAAGCTAAGATATACTTACACAAGATAATAAAAATCATATACAACTAAAAAATTATTTAATGAGGTAAAAAACAACTATATTTATTGATTCAAGACAAAAATAATTTAGGGCTTCACCATACCCAAGTGGAGTCATCCATAAAATGGCCAATAGGCCTGAATTTATAGAAGAAATGGGAAAATAGAGAGAAGGGAAGTCCAAGAGTCACTTGGACATGTGTCACCAAGTGAAAATTAGTTAAAATTACATGTGGAAGAGAGGTGAGATGAGTCATGGCATGTTATGAGTCTACTCATTTGAAACCAACCATAAGAATGGCAAAAAGTGGCACAAAACCTTAAAAATTTTCATAGGTAACTGCCTCCATCATAAACCATCCAGGAACATTTAAAACTTAAAATGGGGAAACTAACAAATAACAATCCTTAATGGACATGAGACTCATCACTACCAACCATTTTATGGACACCTGTGTTCATCGATTTCATGGGAGTTCTTTGGTTTGATCGACTTTCAACAATGACCTGGACCATCAACCTATCTATTTTTCACTTATTTTTCCTACACCAAATGCTCAAGATCTTGCCATTTTTTACCTCCATATTTTCCCTTTATTTTTGACCAATATTTTCTAACTCTAATAACTATTTTCCATAGTTTAAAGTTGATGTTTGTAGGGCCATTACCTTCCTTATTCCTTAAAAACATTTTCCTTAGACTTAAGTTTCTTTTGGACTTTTGCCAAGTGCTATTTAACTATGTAAAGTTCCCTCTAAATCATATAAAGTTCCATTTTGAAACCTATACATGGGAAGCTTTTACTTTCATGATGTCTTTCAAGGAAATTTTTGGGGAACTTATCCTTCAAACTTTTTCCCCAAGAAAATCTTTCAGGTTTTTTTGCCAAACCTATCCTTCGGACTTTCTCTCAAAGAAATCATTCAGAAAATCTTTATGAAAGAAGTCTCTTGGGATTTCCTGAGCTTAATTTCCATGGATTTTTTGACTTGATTAATTCCTTTAGATAAATTTTTTGAAAGAGTAATTTTTAGTTCTTTTTCAATGCAGACAATTTTCCCGAACAAATTTTGTAAACAATTTTTTTGAATGAATTCTTTTAGGCTTTATGTTTGGTCCTTTATAAATATTGAAAGTGACCTTTTAGATTTGTGTTTATTTCACTTCATTATGGAGGGGTAACCTTTGAAAACTTTGCAAAGGACCACTTTTTTGAAAAATTACCCTTCAGAAGGATTGCAGAGTGTCCTTCATAAAAGATGAATTACCCTTCAGGAAAATGAAAATGGCTCCTTCAAATTTTATAAAATGGACCTTCAGAGTTATTTAAAATGACCCTTACAAAAGGAAATTGTCCCTTTAGAAACTTTGAACTGAGAAAAAATTTTCCTTAGGCAAAATGAAGATGACCCCTTCATGTTTTTGAAATGGTCCATTAGCCCAAAAAAGGTCTTTCAGGCAAATTGTTTTGGACAAATTGTTTAAAACAATTCCTGACACTTAAATAAAAAAAATAAAACAAAAAATCCAAAAGAATGGACACTTTTAATTTTGTTTTAGGATTTGTGTGTAACATCTCCTCTAAATGAAATTTGCATAATAGGAAAACCAAAAGTCTTGCTATTATGGAAACCCGAAGTTGAAAACCAAGATAAACCCAAAGTGAATAGTCAAGCTCAAATGACTAAGTCCAAAAATGTTTTCAAAGAAAGTATTTGAACATGAACGCCTTTTCTTGTGTTTCTCTGAAGGACCTCAAACTTAGTATACATGAACTTTGAACCAAGATGAACAAACACAAATGATCAACTTCCTCTACAACTGTTGCACGTGCAAGATCTATCACTTTGAAAATGTTATTTAAAATCTACTCAGACCTATTAGCATGACTCAAAGCAAGTAAAAGTACCTAGACAGTAAAATTATCAAATATAGTATCATTTATATTACGTTGAATAATCTTGAGATCACTCTATGACATTATATTTACCCCTAAAAGATCTAAAGGCCAAATTTTCATATAGGGGTGCCTAATTTTGACCTATAGGGTCAAAAATTGGTCAACAAAATGGTGACTCACAGGGGTAGTATGCTTATTTTACTAACCAAATTAGTATCCTAAATATTCCATTGGGCATGGAGTCATCTAAGGACTGAGATAAACAAGAGACCTTAACCATTGACTCAAATATTGATCAATAAGACAACCATTGACTACCTTAAACACACAAAGGAAAGAGACACATAACAAAGACTAAAGAAAACACACATGTGCTACTTATCACTTAGGGAAAAAAAACATTGTATAAAGGAAACAAATATGTACATTTCTCTTGATTACACCTCCTTTTCGAGATCAAAAGGGAAGTAGCTTAGGTCTTCTTCCTCACTAGATGAGTGAGGATGCCAGGCATTTTTCTTTTTGGATGGGATACTAGATGACTCTTATTTCCTCTTTGCTCTTTGAATTTGTACACCATTCAATGGATTCATCTCCCATGTACTTTTAAATTAGGTAAGGTCCGTTTTAACCTCAAATCATGCCTCAAACTACTACCCCTTCATATTAACATGACAAATCTAAAAATCCATATATGAAGTAGCTTGTTGCAAGTTCATCTCTCCTTGAAGGATATCATCATCCTTTTCCATCCTCATAATCTCTTCAAACTATTTAAGGAACATTATATCATAACCATTTGAAGGTGTTTTTTGATTGCATTCTTCATGAAGATTGTTAGAGGTGGCTGCATAGGTGGATGTAAAGACAAGTTCCAAGTTACCCTCCAAAGGCCTAAAATCATCATAAATTGCTCTACTATGATCCAAGTTCTCATCATGATGATTCTCTTCAACATGTATCCATTCTCTCTCATCTTGAGCCTGCTTATCTAGGAGCTTGGTCTTTTCCTCCTCCTCATACTCTTGGAACATTTGCATGTAAATATGCCACATGTCGTCCTTTTGAGAAAAATCTTATTACTTGTCATGACTAGTCATATCCAAGGGATTTGTAGGTTTTTTGAGAGATTCAACTTAATAATATATGCTCTCAAATATTTTCCATAGGTCATCATCTTTTGGTTGGCCTGCATCATGAAAAGGAGAGATAAAAAAGGCCATTTTTTCTTCTTCTTTAGAGTCCAAGAGAACTTGTTCCAAGGAATATTTTATAACACAAGGGGAATCTTAATTCATTTCCTCACAACCTAAATTATCCTCACCATAACTTATCCCTTCTTCATCCTCAATCCATTTTGATAATTCAATCTCATCCTTCCTCTTAGTGACATCAACCTTGGGCACTTCAAAAATAGGGAGATTGGCCAAAGGGGATTCCCAAGTAGCAAGATAATTTACAACATTAGGAGGGGAAACTTAATTAGGTGGAAGTGGTGAAAGGATGGTTTCTATTGATGCTTAAAATTTGATTGTTTCCAACACCAACAATGGGAAGTTTCAGGAATGTGGGATTGGCAACTTGAAATGACCTCGAGATTTTAAAGAAGCTGGCTCTTCTTTATCTCAAAAGTATTTTGGGGAAAACGATAGAAACTAAATAGAAACACAAATGCAATGAAAGAAAATCTAACTATGGTGATGCACCTAAATTAAATTTGACCCTTAATTCTAAGCATAGTGAATCTATCTTTAGGATTCAATTACATTAAAGAGAAAACAAGGCATGATCAATGTAAAAGATGAAAATAGATAAGATTAAAGGATCACAACTTAGATGATTTTGAAATAACATATAAAATATAAAAAAAGGTAGATAACTCAGTATTCTTATTAATTTTCTAGTCACATAAAAGGCATAGAGACATGCACAGTTATACAAACATTCTAACTCAAGAAAATAGAACAAAGGCAAATGATATTCCTGGTCATAGCTAAAAAAGTCTAAAACTTCTCAACAATAATCTCTTGCAAAAAATTCTCTCTATCTTCTCATGATCCCTTCTGACAATCTCTGCACCCATATTTATAGAATCAGACTATCTCTAAATTGCCCGCAGAGACCCAATCCAATGGTCTAACTGAACTCTAACTAAACTAGAAGTGTCTAACAAAAGATATTTCTTAGATTTGAAACCTTCTATCTCCCTGCAAGTTCATTGGCTAAAAAAGATATACAAGATCCTTCCCACTATGAAATAGGTGAGGAAACTTGGTAGTATCCACTTACTCTACTTGAAAACCTTCTTATTACTCAAGAGGCATCATAAAATGACACTTGGCAGCTTCCATGCACTTATAGAATACACACAACACTTTCCATGTAACTTATACTCTTTATTGTGTCTTTACTCAAGAGTGTTGCATCTTTGACATCTATCACAGTCTGCTTCTTCAAAACTTTAACCACTTATAGAAAATGGGACCCACAACACTTCTCACCTGAGAAACTTCAAAAGGAGAATGGGGATAGGTGGCACTTTCCACATATCTTTAACAATGGACATGTGGTGGTCTCTAGTGCTTTTAACTACCTTTTGAGAATCCTATAAAAGGTGACATGTGTCGGTCTCCATGTCACTCTGGCTATATTATAAAAACATTTAGGAGTCATTTTATATTTATATGGATGGCAACACTTGGCAGCTTTCACTGACTTTAGAAACAAAACTTGGAACCCACCATAGTCTTTACTTAACAATGAAACAAAATGAAGATATTTTGGATGTTGACACGTGGCATCTTTCATTGCTTTTGATAGATACACATGGCATCTTCCATTGCTTTTAGAAAAGCATATTGAACCCTTTAGTAGTTACCAATTGATGCCTTCTACTTGACCTTGAGAGAAGCTTATTGAAATAAGCTTTTAAAATGCATAAAAATCATGAAATGTAGATGCTGACACTTGTCGTGTTCCACTGAATTACTACAAGACACGTGACATTTTTTAGACAACTTAGAGAAATTACAAAATGTGTCTCAGCTGATGACACTTGGTAGCTTCCATGCAACTTTAATACTTAGACAAAATTTAGGCAAAAATGAAACTTGCGCCCTCACTCTGCAACAAAACTTCACTACCTCAAAACTGAAACACGTAGGGACAAAACTTGGAGTGCATAGCTAAAACTTAAAAATAACATGTAGAGTATTTTTAATCTACAATTTTTGGTGACCCTAAGGACTTTTGAGCCTGCTCAAAAAGAAGAATCCACAATCTCCTGCATGATCAAATGGGGAAAATCACAACTTCATTAAGGCCATCTGATAAACAGACCACTCATCATCAAATAATCCCTACTTATTTTGTAATTTGTGGAAGGCTAAATCAAGGTTGATGATATCCTTGTGTGAATTATTTTGCAAAATATGAATTGTAGCCTTCAATTTAAATTCAAGCTAGGACATGGGAATCAAGATAGCTTTTACTTCAAGCACTGATGAATCATCTCTCAAACCTTGGAAAACTGACTGATCATTTTGCCTGGCTAACAACAAAGGTTTAATCTCATCAACCATCAACACAGTGTTATTATCAGGAAAAGGGGAGGGAAGACCCAACTGTACTAAATCTTCAATGTGTTGTTTCATGTCTTTGATTCCTTCTTTCACCACATCTAAAAGCTCTCTAAAATTGATTGCTATAGAGTTGTAACTGAGAACTTCATTCACTCTTTTGGCAACGATCATTCTGTCACTAATCCCTATTGCTGTTAACATTCCATCAGTTGTATCATATAGCTTTTTTAGTAACATTTGAGATTCAAACACTCTCAAATAAATAGTGGATAGATTGGTTTTAACTGAAGTCTCCACCTTTTTGCATAATTTCTATGCATTTAGTAGAAAGGTTAGAGAGGGTTTGAGTTGAGTAATCTCCTTAGAGATTCTTTTCCATATTGATACATAAAGCTCCTTAACTAGATTCAAAACGCCTACATTCTTTGGCCTATTAGCCAACTCAAGTGTAAATTGTTCTATCATTTGTCACTCAGATTGAAGTTGGGCCTATATAGCAATGGTATTGTTCTACTCATTCAATAGCTTCTGTTGAAGTTGAGAGACCTGTAGTAGGCTTTCCTCACATTTTTCTTGAAATGTTGCGTTTTCCCGCCTTAAGGCTATCACTACATCTTTCACCTACATTAGCCCTACTTTTAATGAATCATTTTGGACCTGAATATCCTGGTGAGTCTGAAAATAAATAGTATCTTGCAACTACTTTTTGAGACTCTCTATATTGTTTTTCTTATTTTTTATTTTTGTAGTCAAACTGCTATAGTTTTCTTTCTCCTAAGCTAAATCAACCTTTATCTTTTGTAGCTTCTTTAATAATTTCAAATAATCATTTGATACTACAAAAGTGGATTCATTTAATAGCTCAAACCTATCTTGTGGTCTAAAAAGTGATATATCTATAGCCACTGCATTCATTGTATAATCTTCATGCTGCATCTACTCATTTGGTTGGACTACATTAGGTGACAAATGGGTCACCATTAGTTGCTACTGGATTGAGTCAAATTGTGACCTCATATGTGTTTTAGTTAGGGTTTTACTATCTTTCATCCTCTTTTTCTCCATTAGGGCTTCTCTATCCTTCTTAGTAGTATCTACTTGAGTTTGGAAGGTAAAAGGAGAGGCAATGTGGCCACCCACAAAAGGATAACCCTGTGGCAAGCCATAGGGAATAGCCAAATGTTGGCTAGGGGAAATCTGAGGAGGTACTCTTTTTAGGATAGAGGGGTAAAAATGAGGCAATGATGTGGTCTGAGTATGAATAAGTGGGGCAAAATGGGAAATGGGCATAGAAGAGGTGGCAGGGGATATTATTTGGCTAGATGGAAATGTCACCCCTATAGAAGAAGAGAGAGAGACAGAAAAGAAGAAGGAGAAACAACACTTACCTAAAGAAAAACTAAATTACCCTATGGTTGGTGTTGTGAGGGTTCTAACACCTCCTCTGAATCAAGCTGAAACCTTAGCCTCTTATGTTTCCTTGGCACTTCTTCTTTTAGTTGTGTTTCCTTCTCTTCAACATTTATCACTACTACTAGTGGTAAATGTATAGAACCGGGAACCCCAAGGGATGACACTGATGGAGAAGATTTTGATGGTGAGGATACCACACTCTTTTGTTTTTCAATGGTACTGAGAGATTGGAGCCAAACAGTTATAGAGACTGTAGCTAAGGTTTGTCCTATAGTCTACAATGTATGACTAGATTCTACTCTGGCTGACTCTCCACCCTATGTCTGCCAATTGCTTGTATCAGGGATAGAGACAGGAGATAGATGAAATTCATCCTAGAGTTCCTCCCATTTCTCATCTAAATCCACATTTCCAAAAGAGTGAGTTGTCTCACAAATCTCTTGCCTATATTTCCAATAGGCTTCTATTTTCTCAGAGTTCCAGTCTTTGTTCTTTAATGCTCTTCTTAAACCATAAGTCATTCTAATTTTAGGATCAAAATCCCTTTGCTTAACATAAAAATTTTCCCATGGCCTATCCTCTTGAAGGGGAAAATCCGTCAATTCTACATAAAGATCAAGAATATCTTCCCTAGGATTTCTTCTATTTTCCTAAAAAGGATGGCCCTCATGCATAATTCTGGTAGCAACCTTATTATTCCTGACCCATGAAGTTATGAAACCATTTGGGTTATATCACCATTTATCTTCAATTAGAAATAAACCCAGGTAGGCTATATTTCTCAACAACACGAGCTCAACATCTCTGACCTCTAGGGCCATGTTGTTTGTCACCCATGGAACATCATACATTTTCTTCTTTTTCTTCCCAGTGCCATATTCATTATCCACCACAAACATTTTCCTGGTGACTTTTAAGAATTCTAACCTAAAGGTCAAAATCTTAGGTAGCAACACTAATTCTCCACTAAAACCATGGACTCTAATAATAGTATGATGGGATGCAAAAAAGTAATCGCAAGGAATAGTGCAATTGGTCATAATGCCTGAGACACTTGGAGTCAATCTATTTACAATTAGTTCTAGGTTTAGATGACAAAAATTAGGGGCAACAAAAAGTTCCCAAAATTAATATGGGTCACTGGTTTTGGATAAGATATGTGTTCATGTAGACATAGGAATGGTCCTATGTAGACTGAAGCTTGGGTCATACATATTTAGATGTATATGTTGGGAAAAGATGCCAGAGTTTTGATACAACATAAGGTGAAACAGATAAGAAGAATACCTAAAAATCCATTTATATTTGAATTGGGTGAGTTGTTCAACCATTGAATATGCAATCTACTCAGAGAAATCTAGCCAATACTCCTGAGACTTGTCAACAATTTTTAGTCTGAATAGAATGGCCATTTGCTCTTTATAGATAGTTATATCATCTTTCATTCTAAAAATGAATGCCATCATGGAAAGTGCCTCTTGATTGGCCTATGTAAACTGTGCTATTGATATTGGTATTACTGGCATAGTGGTACCATCTTCCCCTAATTGTAATTCTAATATCAGAAACCTTAATTGATTATTGATGTTCACCCACATTTTCTACATCTTGGAAATGGTAGGAAATGTGGCTGTCTTGTCATGATACAAGGCCAACATGTCCCTAATAACCTTTGGTGTAATTTGTACCCCAAATGGACCTATTGTATGTTATTTAAGGGAGCATGAAATAATTTGGTGCATATTTCAACCATGTCAGGGCACATATGCACAACTAGGACAATGAATTGTGCCATTTGGGAAATTCATATCCTCATTACGAATGTTTCATATTGTCTAGCCTTGGCCCTTTGAATACACCTTTGATGTGCCCCTTCTCTTAGAGTTTTGATATGCTTTTAAATAATTGGGTCCATGATTCCATCTTTAAAATCTTTCACCTTTGTTGGGTCATTGGCATAACCAACTTCAGGGACTCTAGTCCGTGGATAGGTCTTTAAGGGTTATGCAAGGGCCAAAGATTATGATTTGCTTGTGATAAATTTATTAAGGGATTCATAAATCTGAAACCCTTATTGCAAAGACTATGATCCCTCCATATCTATATCTATACATGGAAATAGTGAATTGTGGTAACAAGTATGGAGCTTTGCAATAGGGAAGGTGCTTTCACTAAGCAAGTTTGCTATGAAGTGAAAATGCATGTAATAGGGATTTTCTAGTAGACACGAGAATGTTTGAGACACTTGTAAGGTTTAACTCTTATTATGGGGTATTTAATGACCCATCAAGTCTCAAAAATGGCATTAAAATTGGATAACCATTAGTAAATCTTATTGAATCTGCTTGGGACAGCGAGTCAGACACGTCATGAAATGGATACGTAAGGTACTTTGGGAAATGTTAGAGATTTGAGAGAGATTTAATGTGTCTAGAGTTTTGAAAATTTTGAAAATGACTCTGAGCCACAGCCACATGTTCAAAGAACACTTATTAAAAGAAAGAGTGGGAAAGAAAAATGGGAAAACAAAGCAATAAGGAAAAGGAAACTATCTAACTATAATACATTAACCAGGTATCTTTACCTCCCTCCTAGATCAAAAATAGAATTTTTGAAGTCTCCTTTATGGTGAGAAGACTTATGGTGCCAAACAAGTGGTTAAATGGGATGAAGCTTTGGTGACTTGCTCTTCTTGCATACCGCCTTGATTGGCCTACATCTGAGTGGATCAGATTCAAACATGCTTCCAACATATACATACTCTTCTTGTTCTTGAAAGCTTGTCGAATGTTGGTTCTTCATACTGGCGTGTCTCATCAAGAAATTGATGGCTATTGGCTCATTACCATAAGCCCTTTGTTATACATCATTTATTGGCTTATTTCTTTCTACTTCAAACTTGGGTTCCATTGCATGATCATCCTCCTTAATGTCTTTAAAAATATCATCTTCAAATTCACCAACCTCTTAAAAAGATAAGTCTGAAAGCTTGCAGTGATTTTGCATATTTATTTGAGTCTCAATGTTATCTTGTCCATCCATAACTAGCTCACAGCCTCTTTGAAGAATAGTATAACCTACCCTAATGACTTCAAACAAGTCATTCAGATCATGATCAAGGAAGTGTCCATGCTCCTCCATATCATCTTTCAAAGTGAGAAGAAATTTAGAAATTATCTCTTCCTCATTAGAGATTAAGGCATAAGCTTGTGACTTGTCCTCTTGTTCATCAAAGGGTGTACCTATGGTGATTTCCTCCTCATCTATACTCATGAAATCTCCCTGACCAACCATGAACTGAGCACACTCCCCATATCATCTTCAAGGTCCCAAGCTGGTTCATGATTTTCCCTCTTTCAACTCAGAATATGGAATTCATGTTGAGAAACTTGAGGATTGGTAGAGGAGGTATATTTTGGCATTTCTTTCATTAAAACATTTGGGATTTTATGATCTCCATCAAATATGACATAAGTGCCCAGACCTATGGAGTCATAATTTCCATATGGGTCACTTTGCATCATAGCTAACAAATGGTTATTTTCTTCTTCTTGGTCATGTTTAGTCCAGTCACCTAACTCCTCAACAAAGACCCTTTCTTCCTTATTTGGCATAGTATGAGCTACCCCTAATTTTGAGGTTGGTTCATTAGTGATGTGATCCTTAGATAGTGGTTTAGGTAGTATTTTCATCTTTGAACCATATTTGGTTTTTAAAATGAGGTGAGACCAATCAAATGACATATATCCTCCTATCTTGGCTGTGAAGTATTTGGATAAACATAAACCAAATACAGGGGGTATATCTATGACTACCACATATTGATTAATAATTACATTAGGACAAGTATATAATTGTAGTGGGAGTTGTTTAATTCTCCCTATTGTTTGCACTGATTTTCCATCCAACTGCATAACTCCTTTAGATAGTGGCTCATACTTTATTTTTAAAGCATCTGCTATTTGCTTAGGCATTACTATAGTACTATCCCCTAAGTCTATCATTGCATTATACAACATTTTATTTCCAACTATCAAATTCAAATAGAAGGGCTCTGGTTTGGATTTACTTACCTTTGATACATTGCTCAAAAGGGTTGTTGTCTGTAGATGACCTGTGTCTTTGAGCTTTTCTTTATTAGCAGGTCCTTCTTTGGTGCCAATATGTTTAGGCACTACTGGGCCTTACAAAGCTTCTTTTAATAGTGTCTTTTGCTAAAAAATAGCTAACATGTCCCACATTGAGACATGTACTAGGGTTCTCTTTAGCTGACCCACCACATTCACTAGTCTTAGTGTTTGGGTTCTTGGAAAATAAGGGTACCTTGCTTTTTATTGAACTTGTACAAGAACTACTTGGTTCTACACTGGCTAAGGCACTTCTTGTCTAGCAACTATGTTTTGATGGCATTGAAATTGAGGAGGCCCCATAGTCTCATTATTTGTGACCTCAGGTTGTTCCATCATCCTTCTCTTTGATCTGGTGTAGTAATCTGATTGTACTACTAGCTTCTTGGAAGTGGAAGCTTCATTCAAGAATACTGATTCTTCATCTTCAACCCATGAAAACAAAGCATGTTCAGGGGCTATTTCTTCTTGTTTTTGTAAGGACATCCCTTGCATCTAAGCCATTAGGACCAAATTTTTCATACCAGAGGATTGGTAGGCTTGAGTGTCAGAAGTACTTGTAAATTGTCCATCCATTCTTATTTGTTCTGCTACCTTTTGTTGTAGATTACTCATGGGATAATATATGGGCATATGAGCATTATTATAAGGGAAACACCAGGCATTGGTTCTATCTATATAAAAATTCTACCCTTGAATAATCTTCCTATTTGGATTAGGGGGAATAGTCTATGATGGTGTAGGGACTACAACTAATTGGTTTGTTGGCTGAGGGTTATTTTGCCTTTGATGACCCTAATACTGGTTTGGCTATGGTGGAAATCTATTTCCTTGGTAGCCTTGATATTGGGTTTTAAGATAAGGATTTTTCTATCTTTTTATGTTAATTAACTCATTATAAAATGTCCTTAAGATGTTCTTGATATCATCCATCTCAAATGACTAGGCAGGGACAAGTTCTTTAGCAGGTTGTTGAGGATATGTGTACATAGACATAGGTGGGGCTATGGAATTAGGGGTTTCTTGAGGCAAAGGTAAGGTAATCTCTAAAAACATGGGCATGGGAGGCCTTGGTGGTAACTTTCTAGCATCTATTAAATTATTTTTAGCTCTGACTGCATATTCATAGGCTTTTGGTAGAGTCTGACCTCCAAGTGACTGAATCATTACTGATATATCTGAATTTAATGCTTTAAGATAAAATACTATAGCCATACCTGGTAATGGTCTTGCTGAATCAAGAATTCTTTCCCAAGTCTTTTGAAATCTTGAATTGAAGTCAGTCATTGCTTCTTGTGGTGCCCTTTTTATAGTAATCAATTGTTGTAACAAAGAAGACTTATCACCCTTTTCTTCAAATCTTTCAAATAAAAGATCTCCAAGTTGATCCCATGTAGATATTATATTTGGGGTCAAGGATATGTACCATTCCAGATCCTTCCCTTTAAAAGAAGCTACTAACAATCTTATGGCCACATTTTGCTTTGTGACCACATGTATAACACAGACATCAGACACATCCTATAGATGTTCTTTAGGTGTTTTAAAATCTTGCCCATTGAATTTGGGCAAAGCTTTCAGGGCATTTAATAGAATAGGGTCCCAAGTGGCTGGTAGTATTGGGAGAATCAAATGACTACCAATATTCCAACTTTCATAATTTCTTAGAGGTATATGTGCTCTCATGTTTACTCTTGGTATTGCTATAAAATGATTGACCCTTCTTCTTGGACTACTTACCAATGGTGGAAAAAGAATACCTAGATTTACAGTAGATTGAGATCTTGTTACTGGTCCATAACTTTGACTCTTTTTAGCTCTCTGGTTCATTAGGTATTGAAAGAAACTTCAAGATGGTCCCACTAGGCATGCCAAAAAGTGTTGATGCTTAGAATTGTGCTATTTCCAACACCAACAATGGGAAGTTTTAGGAATGTGGGACTTGTGACCTAAAATGACCTCTAGATTTTAAAGAAGTTGGCTCTTCTTTATCTCAAAAGTATTTAGGGAAAAAAGATAGAAATTAAATAGAAACACAAATGCAATGAAAGAAAATCTAACTATGGCAATGTGCCTAAATTTAATTTGACCCTTAATTCTAATCACAGTGAAACTATCTTTAGGATTCAATTACATTAAAGATAAAATAAGGCATGATCAATGCAAAAGACAAAAATAGATAGGATCAAAGGCTCACAACATAGACAATTTTTAAATAACACAAAAAATATCAATAAAGGCATAAAACTCAGTCTTCTTATTAATTTTCTAGTCACATAAAAGGCAAAAAGACATGCATAGTTATACAAACTTTCTAACTCAAGAAAATAGAACAAAGGAAAATGATATTCCTAGTCACAGCTAAAAAAGTCTAAAACTACTTCACAATAATCTCTTGCAAAAAATTCTCTCTATCTTCTCATGATCCCTTCTAGCGATCTCTGCACCCATATTTATAGAATTGGACTAGCTCTAGATTGCCTGCACATTCCTAATCCAATGGTCTAACTGAACTCTAATTAAACTGGAAGTGTCTAACAAAAGATATTTCTTAAATCTAAAACCTTCCATCTCCCTACAAGTTCATTGGCTGAAATAGATACATAGGATGCTTCCCACTATGAAATGGGTGAGGACACTTGGTAGTATCTACTTACTCTTCTTGCAAACATTCTTATTATTCAAGAGCCATAAAAAAATGACACTTGAAAGCTTTTGCACACTTATAGAATACACACGGCACTTTCCATGTAACATATACTCTTTACTGGGTCTTACTTAGGAGTGTTCCATCTTTGACATCTGTCACAGTCTGCTTCTTCAAAAATTTAACCACTTATAGAAAATGGGACCCATATCACTTCTCACTTGAGTAGCTTCAAAAAGAGAATGGGGATAGGTGGTGCTTTTTGTATATCTTTAACAATGGACACGTGGTAGTCTCCACTACTTTTAGCTACCTTTTGATAATCCTATGGAAGGTGACACATGTCAGTCTTTGCATCACTTTGGATATATTTTAGAAACATTTGAAACTCATTTTAGATTTATATGGATGGAAAGACTTGGCAACTTTCATTGACTTTAGAAACAAAACCCAAGTCCCACCATAGTTTTTACTTAATAATGAAACAAAATAAATATATTTTAGATGTTGACACATGGTGGCTTCCATTACTTTTACTAGATACACATGGCATCTTTCATTGCTTTTAGAAAAGCATATTGAACCCTTTAGCAGTTGCCACTTGGCACCTTCCGCTTGACCCTAAGAGAAGCTTATTGAAATAAGTTTTTTAAATGCATAAAAATAATGAAACATGGATGCCAACACTTGTCACATTCTATTGAATTACTACGAGACACATGGCACATTTTGAGCAACTTAGAGAAATTACAAAATGTGTCTCAACCGATGACACTTGGCAGCTTCCATGCAACTTTGATACTTGGAGCGCATAGTTAAAACTTAAAAATAACATGTAGAGTATTTCTACTCTACAATTTAAATAGCTTCTTGAGGAGGGGTGGGAGGGAGTTGAATGGTTCCAAAAGTCTCTTCCCTAACAACTTCTTCATTTGAACATGAATTTTTTCTTTTCCTCATGGGCTGTCATCACATCTTTCCATCTAGGGAAAGTGGGCTCAAGGATAACTTCATGGGATTGAGAGACTAATGAAGGGGTGAAAGATATGTCTAAGAAACCTATAGTTTCCTTGGGATTGGCACTTTTACTATAATTTAGAAAAGTGGGCTTAAATAGTTTACCTTCAGTAGCCATGATAGGTTTCATCCACATCTAATTTTCCAACTCAATTTCCCTTTTGAAGTGAGCTTCAAAACTTAGTTTTTCTTCTTTGCAATATTACCCAAGTGTGTTAGCCTGATCCATCATGATATCTTCCTTCCCTTGGCCACTTTCTTGAATGGGTTTCCAAGAGGAAAAATTTTGGGGAAAGGAAAAATAATATGGGACACCTTGAGGCTACCAAAATAGAGGTTGTTCATAAGTTCTCAACCTTTCTTCTAGGTGGAAGATCAAACCACAAATATCAAGCATATCATTAGAAAGACATGGCTAGCTAGCTTTCTCTATAGGGATTTATTCCTTTTTAACTTATTCCAAAGCTTCCCTCACACTCTTGACACAAACAATAGGGATAATTTGACAACAACCACACCTAGTGTCAAGGTCTAACATATATTGTTGGTAACCAAGGAGAGTTCTTTTGAAACTAGCAAAGGAATGGCTTGGAAGAGAGCTAGGTGGGATAGATGGAGCACAAACATGATAGGTTTAGTCATTGGTAGCATATTCTTGA
The DNA here is from genome assembly GCA_037957365.1 of Torreya grandis. Lineage (NCBI taxonomy): Eukaryota > Viridiplantae > Streptophyta > Pinopsida > Cupressales > Taxaceae > Torreya > Torreya grandis. The sequence goes on along the minus strand of JARHVA010002539.1, from coordinate 2,429,829 downwards.
TGAGGATCATGACAAGGCAAGATAATAACTTGCTCATAATCAAGAGGAAGAGGCAAATATAGACATAACTCCTTGACTTGTGTTAAAACAAGCTCAAACTCACAAATCTCCATGAATAACTTCAAAAAAGAGTATGGAACAAGAAAACAACTTCAATTAGTATACTTGGGCTACTCAACCAATAGATATGTATGTGGAGTCACCATTGATGTTTGTTAGAATTACCTTTAAAGGTTGATGTCTCGAGGATAACACCAAAAATCCTCAAGGAATGGACTCAATAGTCCCACCAGGCATGCCAAATAATATTGTCATCTGAATGCACCCAATGAGGAGATGGAATAATCTTCTCCTCACTAAATTGAAACAATGGAACCACCCCAAGTATGTGGGTATCCTTATCAGGGGTGGATTTCTAGATTAGGGGATAGCTCCCCTTAATGCATCTTTTGGGCTCATATTCATATTACTAATAACTTGGGGAATGAAAAGGGTTAAGAATATCATGAAAAGTAAACCTATTCTACTAGTGGTGATGCACCAAATGTCTACTCTACTCACACTCTTGACATGTATTTTGAACTAAGAGAATTCTAACATACACTACATCCAATAACAACCTTCTTATTACATCAATGTTTCAACATGGGTTCTTGGAATTGGCTTAGGATAGGAAGACTTAGACAATAGGAATTATAAGACACACTATTATAAAATCTATTCACTACACCTATAACTCCATTTGACACTTTTTGCTAACTTGCAAAGAGAAATCTTTGAAATCACAAGGTACTAGGAAAATTGGCATGTGAAGGTAAGCTAAGATACACTTGCACAAGACTATAACCATCACATATACTTAGAGAATTCTTGAATGAGGTAAAAAATTTCTATCTTTATTGATTCAAGACAAAATTTTGGTAGGGCTTTGCCATACCCAAGTGGAGTCATCCATACAATGGCCAAAAGGCCAAAATTTATAAAATAAATGGGAAGATAGAGAGAAGGGAAGTCCAAGAGTCACTTAGAAATGTGTCACTAATTGCAAATAAGTTATAATTACATGTAGAAGAGAGAAGAGAGGTGAGATGAGTCATGTCATGTAAAGAGTCTACTCATTCGAAACTAGTCATAAGAATGGCAAAAATTAGTGTAAAACCTCAAAAATTTGCATAGGTAACTACCTCCATCATAAACCATCTAGGAGCATTTGAAACTTAAAATGGGGAAAATAACACATGGAACTGCTCAATGGACATGAGACTCATCATGTCAAGACTCTACTCATTCAAAACCATTCATAATAATGGTGAAAAGTGGTATAAAACCTCAAAAATTTGCATAGGTAACTGCCTCCATCATAAACTGTCTAGGAGCATTTGAAACTTAAAATGGGGAAACTAACACATGACACTGCTCAATGGATATGAGACTCGTCATTTATAGAAGAAATGGGAAGATAGAGTGAAGGGAATTATAAGAGTCAATTGGACATGTGTCACCAAGTGAAAATCAATTAAAATTGCATGTAAAAGAGAGAAGAGAGGTGAGATGAGTCATGTCATGTCAAGAGTCTACTCATTCGAAACCGGTCATAAGAATGGCAAAAAGTGGTGTAAAACCTCAAAAGTTTGCATAGGTAGCTACCTCCATCATAAACCATCCAAGAGTGTTTGAAAATTAAAATGGGTAAACTAACACATGGCACTACTTAATGGACATGAGACTCATCATAACAATTAGACAATACCCTTTCTAACTACTAGCCATCTTATAGACACCTGTGTTCATCGATTTCATGGGAGATATTTGGTTTGATTGACTTTCAACAATAACCCAAACTATTGACCTATTTATTATTCAATTGTTTTGCCTGCACCAAATGCTTGATATCTTGCCATTTGTTACCTCTATATTTTCCCTTAGGTTCCCACCAAGATTTTTTGACTCCAATGGCTATTTTTCATAGTTTAAAGTTGATGTTTATGGGGCCATCACCTTCCTTATTCCTTCAATACATTGCCCTCAGACTAAAGTTTATTTTAGACTTTTTTCAAGTGCTCTTTAACTATGGAAAGTACCCACTGAATCATGGAAAGTTCCATTTTAAAACCTCTATGTGGGACACTTTTTCTTGAAAGATGTCTTTTGAGGAACTTTTGGGGAACCTATCTTTCAGACTTTCTCATAAAAAAGCATTTGGATAATCTTTCCAAAATAAATCTTTTGGGATTTCTTGGGCTTAATTTCTATAGATTTTTTTACTTGAGTAATTCCTTCAAATAAAAAGTTTTAAATAATTACACCTTAGTTCTTTTTTAATGCGTATAATTTTCTCAAACAAATTCCATGGATAATTTTTCCAAAAGAATTCCTTCGGGCTTTTTGTTTGGTCCTTCAAAAATCTTGAAAGTGTCCTTTTAGCTTTGTGTTTTGTTTACTTCACTATAGAGGGGTACCCTTTAGAAACTTTACAAAGGACCACTTTTCTGAAAAATTACCCTTCAAAAGGATTCAAGAGTGTCCTTCAAAAAAGATGAAGTGCCCTTCGAGAAAATGAAAATGACTCCAACTTTTCTAAAATGGACCTTTGGAGTTCTTGAAAATGACTCTTCTAAAAGGATAATTGTCCCTTCAAAAACATTGAACTGAGCCAAAAGTGCCCTTAGGAAAAATCAAGATGACCCCTTTGGCTTTCTGAAATGGTCCTTTAGCCCAAAAAAGGTATTTCAGGGAAATTGTTTCAGACAAAATGTTTGAAACAATTCTTGACACTTAAATAAAAAACCCAAAACAAAAACTTAAAAAGAATGAACACTTGTACTTTTGTTGTAGGATTTGTATGGAACATCTCCTCTGAATGAAATCTACATAATAGGAAAACTTGAATTCTTACGGTTATGGAAACCTAAAGTTGAAAACCAAGATAAACTCGAAGTGAATGGTTGAGCTTGAATGACTAAGTCCAAAAATGTTTTCAAAGCTAGTCTTTGAACATGAATAATTTTTCTTATGCATTGGTGAAGGACCTCATAGTTATTACGTAGGAACTTTGAACCAAGATGAACAAAGCCACATGATCATCTTCCTCTGTAACTATTGCACATGCAATATCTGACACTTTGAAAATGTTCTTTAAACCCTGCTCAGACTTATTAACATGACTCAAAAAAAGTAAAAGGACATAGACAACAAAATTATCAAAGATAATATCATTCATATTACATTGAATAAACCCAAAATCACTCTATGACATGATATTGACCCCTATAGGATATAAATTCCAAATTTTCATATAGGGGTGCCCAATTTTGACCTATAGGGTCAAACATTGGTCAACAATAATCACTTAAACCTAATGACTACCCAAGTAGATATTTGGGCCTTGAATTATGTGATTCTCAAAAGATACAATGCCTTCAGTTAATACTAATAGATGAAGGCATTGATAGCACAATTTATGGGCTAATAAATAGGCTATAAAAATCCTAAGGGATATGAGTGTCATAAGTGTGATTAGTGTGGACAAGGAATATGAAGAGGGGAGGTTAGTCTTATGTTAGTCTAATAAATAAAACTCAAATAAACACACTAAAATCCTAACACCTCTAGAATAGACTCTAGGGAGAGTATAGGTAATAAAACTACATATGAAAACAAAACTAAAACATAAAATAACACAATTTTTTACCTTCTTTGGAGCTCTAAATGGTTTGTTTAATGGCTTGCTCAGCTTGTGCATCAAAAAGTCTTTGACAATGAAGCTTGCTTGTCTCCTTTTCTCCTTTGCACCTAGATTTGATTGCTTGGATTAATATTTGGGTGTGATAACATTACTTGCATGAGGCTTATGGAGGAAATCATGCATAATAACTCTATAATATCCAAGCTTAGAAATGAAGGGGCGTGGCCTTGTATTTATAACCTAAATAATTAATTCTCACCCAAAGTGAGTTAAAGTTGAGTTTAAATATGGAATGGGTTTAAACTAACCCTAGCTAAGTTGAGACTAACTCTAGTTGAGTTAATAGTTGTCATGTAATTATGATTTTCAATTACTAGGCATGGATCTCAAATTAGATATTTAGAGATATTTTCAAAGAGATTGAAAACTCATAAAGGCAATAATGAAAAGGATTGATATTTTGAATTTTATATATATGCATTAATTATAAATGGATAATTTAAATAATTATTTAATATTGTTTAATTAGTTAATTCAATTTGATTAGCATGTTTTCTCTTTAAATATTTTATCAAGTGCCCCGCTTAATAGGTCCATAGGCCAAATTAATAGTTCTTATGTAGTAAGGTGATTAGGGATAAATATGTGAGTGGTTATTATTGTATATGGGATAGTATCTTAAATAGAGATGCTTCAACATGATTACAAGCATTGATGAATGATGCACAAACAAATTTGGGATGTTTAGTATTTCCTAGGCTTAATTTGTATTGGTTGGTAGGAATCAGTCTGAAGTCTAGTTGGAAGCTAGTTGTGGCCATTTTTTGGGTGTCTAAAATTACTTCTATAGGGAAACTGATAAACAAACATAGTTTTTAAGGATTACTCAAATCAACTATAGATAATTTCAACACTAAAGTAGAAAGCATGATATACAAGACTAGTGAAGAGATTTTAAAATTGATTAATTTTGTAAAAGATAAGGTGACTAAGATAGTGGCCTACATAGTTGAATTTAGAGCTTTAGAAGCTGAGCATAAAAGGCTAATGGATGAAGTCCCATGGTTATTCAATCTACCTATGCTTAATTTTAAAATTATTAATACTGAGTTCAACACTACATATGCATTATATGAATAACTCAAGGCTAATGAGGATGTTGATACTACAACATAGAGCACATTACCATTACCACTTATAGGCACTCTGACTCGAGTGATATTTCACATAATGGTGCATATCCCTATTGAGCTTGATAGTGTCTCACAAGTAACACTATTACTATAACATTAGTTACAACTTCAATTATCTCTTTACATGAAAGGATTTAGGGTACTTTCATAACTAGATCAAGCATGCAATCACCTTCTTCTTCTAGTAGTGCCAAGTCAACACCATGTGTGTGTGTGTGTGTGTGTGTGTGTGTGTGTGTGTGTGTGTGTGTGTGTGTGTGTGTGTGTGTGTGTGTGTGTGTGTGTGTTTTCATGTATTATATTATTACAAGACTTTGGTCTCCATTCTATTTATATGTGTATATATATTTATATTATAACTATATAATTTTAGTCAGATGTCTTATGTATATCCTACACATGCATGTTCTACATGAATTTTTTAAAACCTAATTTGAATGTGGATCTATTGGGTTTTTTATTCTATTAATTATGTTTCTTTAGGTGTGAGAGTGTATCCCCCAAAAGCTTTCATGTTGGCCCTTCACATAAGACTATGGTCTTGCATGCTCACCCAAAGTTCATAGCAAGAGATTGATTCCCATGGCTTATGTTGCTTAGTAATAAAAAATAGTCATATACTTGAGTTTATTCATATATTTGATTATTAATTACACAAAAAAATAAATAAGCCATTATAAACCTTGACTCACTAATCACAACCACGAAAAACACAAACACAAAAGCCATGAAGTTCAAGGGATTGTTAATTCATAATGTATGTTCTACAAATTCCATTATGAGAGATAAATAATAAAATTAGTTAATCCAATCCACTATTCATACTCAAATATTATAAACACACAATGCCTAAACTAATTTAATATCTACAAGTCTATATTATATAGTCCCAATATTCTATCCATAATCAATCACCTTACATGTTTCTACATAGGGGTATTTATAATTGTTTTTCCTTGACCAAGTAATTACATAATAAATGACCACATGGGTGATTAGACAATGAACTCTTAAATACTGAGAGTTATGACAATCTTATAATTATTATCTCCTAAGGACCTAAGCCTTTACACCCCCTATATTTTTGTTTGATTCTAGATCCTTGTTATCTAATGTCCTCTTTGTGGGCCAATGTAAAACTTGACTATTATAGTCTAGATGGTCCTTGAGAATCACTCCTCAACCATCTCCCACTTCTCATGCACTCCCCAAGTCTTTTGTTTTTATTCTAAGTCCTATGCTCTCAATTTCCTCATAGTTATGTTTTATTTTTAACTCTTGCACTGATAACTTTCACACCCTTATTCTCTTGTTCCTCACTGATTCTACACCACAATCTTCCTATGCCATACTCATTCCATCCCATGGTCTTCTTACACTATGTTCTTCTCACACCATGTTGGTTTCATGCCAAAAATCCAAAACACTTAGTCAAAATTTGGGGTCCAACATCACCCCATACTACATTCTTAATCAATCTCGAAGTAAGTCTCAGTTTCAACCTTAGCCAAAAACTCAAGCCCTATTTGTTCAATCTACTTCCTGACACTATCCTAATGTGACAAAGTGTTAAGTAGTTCAAATGTTATTTCTTCTATGCCTACCTTTGATTTCTCCATCTCCATAGGTTGGTCAGGATATTTGTTAGTCTTATTAACCACTTGGTCAAGGGATGTACTAGTATCCTTATGAACCTCTTCAAGTGTAGTGACCTAAATGATAACCTATCCTCAGAGAGACACAAAATTAACATTAAATTGTTATCAATGTAACTTTATTATTTCCTTCATAGATTCAACATTTTTAAATGCCTGTGTGCTCTTGGCACAGTCTTTTATTAGGAGGGAAGCATCCACCAACTACAACAATTATGACTCCTTTGCATTGAGTTGAGCCTCAAAACTTTTATTAAGATGTGCCAATTTTTCAAAAATCCCATCTATGATGGGGATCACTTCCCCAAATCTTTATAGTGTGTATTTACAGACCTCCACAGCCTCAAAAAATTGCTCAACCTCCCATAATATTTCATTTCTTGATGCAGGTTATTCCTTGTAGCATTTTGATAAGAGATTTACTAAGGTCTCCAATTTATCCACAACTTCTCCATCTAGAGGCACTCCATCTACGAATGTTATTTCTTGGCCCAAAATTGATTTACACAAATTCAAAGTTTTTAGGCTTCATTCATTTATTGTTTTAATGTGGCCACATCTTCTTTGAGTACCTTCTTAGAAACAACTTATTTCTCATACATTGCCACTACCTAGCCATGTTTCTTTTCTACATTTCATGTCTTAGAATCCAAGAATTTATTTTAGAACATGACTTCAAAACCAATTTTAAAAAATGTAGTGCTCAAATATAGAGGGTAAATCTTCTGGGGATCAACCAATAGTGTATTTGGCAGTGTTGTTGCCTGAAAATTTAATAGGAGGTTGTCTAAAGGTATCTCAAAATGGTGCTCTTTATTGTACATGTCCAAAAGGAAGGACATTTATCATTTTATATCAATAGTAGAATCCTAGGGAAGGAAATGTAGTCATAAATAAAGCATCCTATATGGGATGCCTATTCGATATTGATCACATAATTTGGTGGATACATAAATCAATTATGGTTGTTCTTCACAAGTGATAGGCTCTTTTCCTTTATTGGGGTCATGATCAAGGATTTTGACCTCTATATTTATAGCCAAAAATGTGTTATCAATGGCTATTTCACTCATTTAATGAGTATCAAAACCATACCCCTCTTTTCCAAATAGAGCCCCAATGTCCACTTGTGCATCATCAAAGGTGGCCTCTTCTTCTTATGTTAAGGAGGGTGTCTTTTTGGAGTCATATTCCTCTATTTATTCATTTTGACCTTTAGGTTCTTTTTACACTAGTTTCATAGGGGATAATGGTGCTGACCCCTCAAGTTATTTCTCTTGTGTATCTTACAGGGTAACCTCTAATGGGGAAACTCTTGGTGGTGATGCCTTTGCTGGTGTTTTTATTTGAGGTGAAGCCATGGGTGGAGAAGCTTGTGGTGGTGAACGTCTAGGTGGATAAGCCCATGGTGGTGGAGGTTTAGGTGGAGAAGGCCATGGTGGTGAAAGTATTGATTGTGGCACATGGGTAGTCCTCTAACATTTTAGAGGATCTTGATGTGAACTTGTGCTAACATCATGTCCAACCTACTTCTTCTTCACTAATTATGGTACAAGGGGAAGTTTTTCCTATACATGTTCCATGCCTTTTGAATATTTCTTCTTGGGCTATAGTATGTAAAATAAATTATGCACTTGTTCCTCAACCATGGTCTGATTGACCTTGATATTAGTCTGATCAATCTCCTACTTTTATTTATAGGCCTTATTACCAATATAGACATACATATTTTGAAGAGTGTGAATCTCAAAGTCAATTTAGTTCACTTCTAAGGTGAGGGGTTATGCATCAAAGATGTGGTTCACTCAATCAATGAAGTACCATGTTGTGAAGGCATAAAGTAGCTTCAACCAAGTGGAAAGTTCTCCAAAAGGGATGATCTTGATGTGTGTTATAGAAAAATGTTTCTTTAAAACAAACTAGACTTGCTCAACAACCTAGATAGGCAAATATTTAAGAATGCACCTTTCATTCCCAAAGGCCTCCTTCATAATGTCATACCATGATTTCATTTTATTTTTGTAAATAGGGGTGATGTGCTCAGGGAATATGTATGAATTGTAGTGCTCAATGGGGGACTTATCTTCGGGTGGGTATGCCCACTTTAGTTCACATGAATCTCATCAAATACTATTAATAAAAAAATGCCTTCCATGGAAACCTATGACCTGGTATTCGATAGGTCTTCTTAGCATCTTCTATGATTTTGTGGGAAAAATGCATTATCTAATTATATTTTAGGATGTTAGTTACCTAGTGAGTGATGTAGAGGTGAGACATATCCACCTCTTTTAAATTATCATTATCATCGATCTTGGTCATGATGATGTGTGTGGCTACCTAGAGGGTAGGATATTATATGTTTTTGATTTGCATGGCATGGCCTTGATTTTGGTATATGAGTATCATTTTTTATTGTACTTATTTCCTCTGAGTCGTCTATGCCAAATTCCATGTTGATACCTTGCTTATTATCTTGGGTGTAATTTTCATGTTTCACCTAGAAAAGTAGAGGTAGTCCTCATAGATGCACGAGAGTAGAAAATTAATTGCTTCCATAGGTTTTCTAAAGTATGGAAGGTTGAACAACTGAAATAACCCTATAACATTCAAGGCATACATCAATTGAATTTTAATGTTCTAGCACTCAACCTAGTAGTCATTTTGTAACTCAACCTCGTTCCTTGGATAACGGTGGTTTTAGTCAAATATGTTGTAAGAGGGTACTTTTGAGACCCAATTTTTGATGTACAACACTGTCTCTGGGTATTGCATCTCTTTTATCATGAACAATAGGGGCAGAGGTGTTTGTGCCTTATTTGATCGTCATGCCATTCCATACTATTTGTCTTTTATATGATGTACTTATTATTCAAGTGTTTATTTTTTGATTAATACTACCTCCCCCTGAGTGATACTTCCTCTTCTGGTATGGTTGATAATGGATCAATTCTTAATGACTTATTCTTAAGATGCATCACCCTTCATGGAGCCCTAAGGTTAAGGCATGACCATCCAATGTTCCAAAAATAATATGTGTGGTGTAGATGACTCAAATTTTCTTGCTTCCTTACCCTCTAATGGTAGATGTCTACCTTTACAACCTATAACTACTAGTTCTTTCTATTGTAAGTGGTGTTTTAGGGTTAACTTTTAAACTTGATTACTTAGTTAATATTCCTCTCAATATCTTATTATGAGATTTTAATGTTTTAAACTTGCACTTGCTCCCAAATCAATAGGACTTAGTTTGTTCTTTGACTTTGTAAAGCTCAAATGAAAGAAAAGGTAAAAGTTAAAATGAGCTCCCAAGTCCTTTTTATAGGTTCAAGGGGGTAACTTGCACATACTACACCCCTTATTTTATACCATCACTTCTCGTTATTAATGCATTCTTATTGACAACCATTATTCAACTATCATTTATCACCATAAATGCATTTAATGATATTATCTTGTCTTAATGTTGGCACATTTATCGTAACTACTACTCCTTTCATATTAATGGCAGGTCTTATCCCACACTTCTCTTTGGAGTGAAAGATAGTTGTCTCACATTTTTCTTTCGAGTGGAAGGAAGTTGTTCAAATTTTTAAAAACTCAAACTATTTGGTAAGAATATCATATCCCAGGGATGTTTAACTTGTGCACTTTAAGTTACGTGCACATCCTTTATATGAATACATATACTACCTCTTACTCAACACTAAAAGTGTGTCATGGTCCTCCATGAAAGTAAAAGTAAAAAAATAAACCAAAATTTTATAAAAGAAATGTTATACACCACTAGGGAAATACTTTTATTAAAAATAGGAAATCCTAAACTAATGGCATAAGCCTTATTTTTATAAGAATTATAATTTTAAGAAGAGAAATATGGCCATAACTAGCTATCATTATAATTTTCAGGAAGAAATTAACCATTCAATATTTGTAAATGATAAGTGCCGATAGGCCAAATCATGTGAATAGTAAAAGGACCATCCCAGCGAATACAAAGTTTCCCAAAATGGTGCATGAACTATGAGTTATAGAGCAAGACTTTTTTTTTCTACGGATAAATGTCTAATGTGTGATGTTTCGATCATGTTGTGCCTTTTGTTTACATTTATCTACATCTTGACTCCAATGAGCAAGGAAAATGGCTTCATCCAACTAAAATAAAACATCCAAACATGCTTTTAATGATGAGTCTTCATCCAATTGTCCAACACACATAATACGAAGATATGGTACCTAGAATTCAACTGGTAGAACTACTTCCATACCATACACGAAATTAAATGGTGTGTTTTTGTTCAAACACTTATAAGTTGTTTGTTAATCCCAAAGTATTGTAGACACTTTATCATCCTAGTCTATATGGCTAATATTACAAATATTTATAAGTGTTGTGCCTAAGATCTTATTAAATGCCTCAATAGTACCATTGGCTTGGGGATGATATGGGGTTGTTTTGTGATGGGAAATCATAAATTAAATAATTAAGACGTGATTAGTTTCATTGAGAAAATATGTACCATGATCACTAGTAAAACTTATTAGGAAGCCAAAATGGATTATGATATGTTCCCATATGAAGCATGCTTTAGTACAATCCCTTATTAACATGACTCCAGCCCAACATATGAGATAATTAATCACTATAATGATATAATAGGAACTTGTATGTCATCCAGTTGGATTTATGGGGCCAACAAAATAAATGGCCCACTTTTTAAATGTTTCTTGAGATAGAATAGGATGTAACAACATGGTATCATAGTGATTTGGTTTTTTGATGTGTTGACAAATATCACATTTATTAACATGCATGTTGACATCTTGAAAAATCGTAGGCCATCATAATCTAGCTATCAGTATCTTTCATGAAATAGCTTCCCTAACATAGTGTCCTCTTATAATGCCTTTGTGTACTTCTTGGAGTACTTCAGAGCGTTCATGTTACATGACACAACATCAAAGAACTTCATCTTGGCCAAGTTTGTAGAGGTCCCATCTAATGAACTGAAAAGGTGTGGTATAGACTATGAGTTGTTTATTAGCCTATAGAGTCAAATAATTGGGTGCTGAGCTATTAGTTAAGAAAGTTGCAATATCTTCCCAAATACTCAAGAACATGAGAAACTCAAAAAAATTGATCGAGTAGGCCATCCTTAATGGCATGTGGTAGTTCTCTAGAATTAATTTGAGAAAGATGGTCAGGACCACAATTAGTTTTTTCTAGTTTGATCATGATAGACAATTAAAATTATTAAAACAATACTATCCAACAATAAATACATCCATGTAACATAGGTTTATTGACCATATATTTTAAAGCTTCTTATTTTGTATAAAATATAAAAAGAGTGGCCAAAAGATATTGTCAAATTTTTTGCAAAGCATAAACCATTGAAAATGCTTTGTACTCCATGGTAGTATAAATCCTCTCAGCTGAAGTAAGTTTACTACTAGTAGTGATCAAGGTGACCTTCACTTGGTTGTGCCAGGAATGCACCAATGATCATTCTAGAGGCATCAACATGGACGTGGAATGGTTTTTTCCAATTAGAGAACTATAGAATTAGAGTAGTGACCAATTTGTCTTTTAAGGACTCAAAGGCTTCTTGGCAAAATTAGGTCTAGATAAAGTGCTTTTTATATTTTAAGAGTTCCTCCAAAGGTGCAACAATCTTTTCATATCCTCGAATGAATTTACAATAATACCTAGTATGTCCTAAAAAAGCACAAACTTTGTATTGAGACTTTGGTACTGGGAAGTGAAGAATGACAAAAAGTTTTTATGGGTCTACCAAAAGTCCATCCTTGCAAATAATATGTCCTAGAAGAACACCAAAAGTCATAGCAAAAAGATAGTTATTTAGATTTAGTGATATTTCTAGTACTTGACAATACTCAAACATGAGCCATAGATTAGAATAATAGTCCTTTACCAAGCCATAGACTATCTAGTCATCCAATTAAACTTGGAGGAATTTATGGATGAAGTATTTAAAGGATTCAATGGCTATATAGGAAAATATAGCAGGTGCATTCTTCAACCCAAAAGGCATGACAATATATGTGAAGGATCCCCATTTGGTGGCAAATGTAGTCTTAGGTCAATCCTCCTCAGTGATTTGGACCTAATGGTACCCATATAATCCATGTGTGAAAGTATAAATTTAACACCTAGTGATGCCTTTAAGGATTTATTCTATTAATGGCATTGGGAAGGGATCAATAATGCAAGATGCATTAAATATATGTTAATCAATGCAATTCTTAATGCGTCCATATTTTTTATGCTTATGTCCATAGGACTAATCCACTCAGATTTATCAATTGGGGTAATCACTCCAACATGAAGCATACTATCAATTTATTCCTTCATACAAACACATAAATTTGAATTCATCATATATTATCTTTTTTTGACTAGTCAAGCACCGTCAACCAGTTTGATATGCATTTTGCCTAAAGATGTATGAATACCTTTCATCTCATTATAAATTCTTAGAAAGAGATCTTGGTATTATTTTAATCATTCAAATATTTTTGAGACCTCTATGTCAGTCTAGTAGTTATCTACAATAGCTATTTTTCACTTTTCCTCTATGTTGATGTTGCATTGGATAGTTTGAAGAGGTTCTGAGTAAGGGTGGTCTGTATTGGTACTAGTGTCATGAATAGTTTGTGAACCATAATCTATAGGGATATCTAAATTATTTGATAATGAGTTAGGTGGGTTGGACCATTCACCTTCATCCACCTAAAATATGAGATTTTTATTCCCTATGTATATATCTTCAGGGTTTTCTTGATTAAACATAGGGTCTGACATGAGAACCAGTTGTTCAGATGGATCATGAAAGAGAACTAAACCTTCTTATAGGATATCGTGTATATATCTTACATGATATTCAATGGGAATAGAGCCATAAAAAACTACTTCATGCATGGCTTGGAGAGTGAGGCACAAATCCATTCTCAAAGATGAATAATATAACATTGAGTTCATGCTCTCTTTTAATAGATGCCAAGACTAAGTACCCATATGTTATTCTTCATGAATATACCATGATCTAGCCTAAGTTTTTAAAGTTCTCTAAAAACCATGTACCCATAGGTACTCTAACAAGAAAGGATATTCAGTCATCCACATGGATTCACAAGCTTTTATATGTGGTTATAGTGCTCATACTCCTTTATAGTGGATTGTACCCATTATTTAGTTGTCATGATGAAAACTAGAGTATACTTGATCATAATGGATAAGTTGCTCATTATGGGTTCACCACTACCATATGGTTGTGCCATAAAAAATGTGAACCAATGATCACATATGATCATTATCAGAGTTATATAAGTCTTCAAGGTGTTGGATAAAGTCACAGACTACCATTTGTCCATAAAATTGAGGAGCTTCATCAAGTATTTCTAATGGTGCATCCATAATTGTTCCTCTCATAACTTGTCTAGTAATAATGAAAATAAACTTGTGGCATTTATGATAATCTCATGGAAAATTCTCACAACTACTGATGGCACAACACACTCTTCTAGTGAGGCCATAGTCACTGTGGGCCCAAAAATTACAAGAACTACTTGTAGTATTAGAAAGGGACTGAGTGTCCATCCATCAGAGGATGCCATAAGGAGTATGATCATGATGCTAACTGTAATGAAATTACTTCAAGAATTAAGTATAACAATAGAATTATATCCAAATATGATTGAAATATATCCAAATATATGATAATAGATAAGCCACTTCAAGGGGGCAACCTCCACAAGCTTCAATAAGAGCAGAATTCACAATATGATGATAAATGATTATCTAATACCTCCTATATATAATCTATCTAGGCCATGGTTACTCCATAGGCTGACCTACTAATCAAAATAAAGCATATATAAATGTAATATAATGTCAAAGAGGGATAAGTAATCCATAATTCAGCTAATACTATCCTCATACATGTGATAGGTTAGGGGCGTAGCATGCCCTTCCCCTTCAAACCAACGTTGTCCTCAACATTGAACAACTCTGGATGTTGTTGCAGAAAATCTTCACCTTCTCAAGTTGCATCTTCACTAATTTGGTTTCTCCACTTGATCAAATATTCCCTAATCTCTCTGGTTCTCAACCTCTTAGTACGTGTTTGGAGGATCTTCTCTAGTTCCAAAATGACTCATCCTTCTTCATCTAGTTTTGGGAGCTCTGTCTGGGTGAAAACTTTCTATCCAATGACCTTCTTCAAACAAGAAACATGAAATACTGGGTGTATGTGAGATGAATGAGGTAACTAGAGCTTGTAAGCCACATTTCCATTTTTTTTTAGAACCTAATAAGGGCCATAATATTTAGGAGCAAGTTTTTTGTCCTTTTTTTGTTGCTTCAAGGACATCTACTTGTAAGGCTACAAATGAACAAATACCTAGTCACCCACCTCAAAAAATTTCTCACTACGGTGTTGATCTGCTTGTTGCTTCATCCTATTTTGTGCCAAGGCCAAATTCTCTCTCAAACTAGCCAAAACCTCTTGTTGATGTTGAATGTGCTCTTCCACATCTCAAACCTTGGTGTGCACCTTTAATGAAGAAGTGATGGAAGGTGGATGGTAACCATATAGTGATAGAAATGGAGACATTTTAGAAGAGGTATGGAAAGATGTGTTATACCACCATTCTACAAGTGGTATCCATTTAACCCAATGTTCTTGTTTATCTGATACAAAACAATGGAGATACCCCTCTAAACATTTGTTAACCACTTTAGTTTGTCCATCAGATTGGGGGTGGTAAGATGAGCTATGAGCTAGCTAAGTACCTAAAAAAGAAAATATTTCATTCCAAAAATTACTAGTGAAAATAGGATCACGATCACTTACAATTATTTTTGGGGATCCATGTAATTTGAGAACTGCTTCCATAAAAATAACCGCTACTGTACTTGCTAAAAATGGGTGTGAGAGAGCACAAAAATGGGCATATTTTGAAATCCTATCCACAATGACAAAAATAACATTCTTACCTTTAGAATAAGGCAACCTAGTGATGAAATCCATGGAAACCTCCTCCCACCTTTGACCAGGAATTGCTAACGGTTGTAACAAACCTGGGGTTTTAACTGTTTCACCTTTATTCTATTGGCATATCAAGCATTCTTCCACAAAATTTTGTATATCTCCCTTGAGTCCTTCCCAAAATAATTCTGTCTTGAATCTATGATAAGTTTTCAAGAACCTTGACTGACCCCCAATTGGAGATGCATGCAACTCTACAAGAATCTTACACTTAAGCTCTGAATTTTTGCACAAGTATAACCTACCCTTATACCATAGGACATTACCTTTCCATTCAAAATTTTTAGAGGATAAATTGCCTTGCTAGAGATTCTAAATTAGAACCTGTGTATCCTTGTCTTACTCCCATTCTAACCTAGCTTCATCCACCCAATCTTCTTGCAATATGGACATTGCACAAAGTAATGCTTATATGGATGCATCCCGTTTGGATAGTGCATCTGCTACTACATTATCTTTACCCTTCTTGTAGATGATTTTAAAATCATAACCCAACATTTTGGTTACCCATTTTTGTTGTTCCTCAAATGATAATCTTTGCTCCAAAAAGTATTTGAGACTATCATGATCTGTTTTCACCTTAAAGTGTCTACCCATTAGATAAGGCCTCCATTATTTAACTACATGAAGAATAGCCATCATTTCTTTCTCATAGATAGGTTTTTGTAGATTCTTACCTTTGAATTGATGGCTTTCAAATGCAATTGGTCTTCCTTCCTACATTAGTATTTCCCCCAATCTAGACCCAGAGGCATCACATTCAACAGTGAATGTTTGTGAGAAGTCTGGAGTAGCCAAAACTAGAGTGGTGCACATATTTACTTTTAGTTTCTCAAATGCTTTGGTGGCATCATCATTCCAATGGAAAGCATCCTTCTTTAGTAATGTAGTGAGTGGGGCTGCTATGCTACCATAACCTTTCACAAAACTTCTATAGTAACCTGTTAGTCTAAGGAACCCTCAAAGGTTTTTGAGAGTTTTTGGCATGGGCCATTTCATTATCGCTTTGATCTTCTGGCGATCAACTTTTACCCCTTAATGGGAAACAATGTGACTAAGGTACTCTACCTCTTATACTCCAAAAGCACCTTTAGATGGCATCGCATAAAGTTGGTGCTTCTCCAAAACTATCAACCCCTATTTCACATGTTGCAGATGTGCTTCCCATGTCTAACTATAAATCAATATGTCATCAAAGAAAACTAGCACAAACTTCCTTAAAAAAGGCCTAAAAATAGTGTTCATCAAGCTCTGAAAAGTAGATGGTGCATTTGTAAGACCAAAGGGCATTACCAAAAACTCATAATGGCCCTCATGTGTTCTAAAACTAGTTTTATGAACATCTTCATCCTTGATTCTAATTTGATGGTACCTCGAGTGAAGATCCAATTTTGTGAAATAATTAGCACCATGCAACTCATCAAGTAAATCATGAATTACTAGAATAGGAAACTTATCTTTGATGGTGTACTTGTTGAGTTCCCTATAATTTGGGCACATCCTCCATGTGTCATCCTTCTTCTGCACCATGACCACTAGTGATGAATATGCACTTTGGCTATGCTTGATGATCCCTACCTCCAGCATCTCATGGACCATGTTTTCAATTTCACTCTTTTATGCATATGGATATCTATATGGTCTGATATTTGGTGGTTAACTACCTAGAATTAGTTAAATGGCATGATCAAGTTCTCTTTTTGGTGGTAGTCCTTTTGGCATGGCCCCAAAAATAGATGAGTGGTCTTCAAGAATTATTTATAGATCAGGATGTGTAGATACCTGTGTGGGTTGAACTTCTATGGAGCATAATTGTGAAATAATTCCCTCTGCCCCCTTTTTTAGCATCTTGGTCATTTGATGTGAACTAACCAATTGTGGAGATTTTGCATGTAATCCATGTAGTTCAATTTTCTTACCTTCAAAATGAAAGCACATGAATAGTTCTTGGAAGTTCATCTCAATGGTACCTAATGTGAGCCATTGGACTCCCAAAATAATGTCTGTGTTACCCATGGGAATAACAAACATAGAAGAGTTGAGATTGTACCCACCCATAGTAAGCTTAATACTATGGCATTTGCTTGAATAATTAATTGTGCCATCTACAATCATGACCTAAAATTCTGGTGCTGGGTAGATGAAGTAGTTTAATCGAGTGCCCAACTTATGGTTTATAAATTTATGTGTGTTCCCTAAATCAATCAACACTATCACCTTCTATTTCTTGAGGAAACCCACCACCTTAAAAATTTGTGGAGTGTTAATACCTACAAGTGCATGACAAGATATTATAGGTTGGGAATCTTCAGGCACCTCCTCTATATCTTCCTCATCATCATTGGAGGCATCATCTACTTATTCATCTTCATTTGGTCCCTCAATGTAGAATAACTTCTTCTCAACACATCTATGTCCTTTACTCCACTTGCTATCACAACCAAAACATAATCCTTTTGCATGCTTCTTTTCAATTTGCTAAGGGGTCAATCTAGTTGGTGGAGGAAATGTTGGTGACGATATGCTATGATCTTTTAAGTGAGTGAATGGCTGCTTCTTATTGGCTATGAATTTTTCCTCAGATTTACATGCTAGAATAATAGATTTAGAAATATTAAGTGGATTAAACATGCGTACCTCATGTTGAATGTGGTCCTTGAGTCCACCCAAAAATAGGTCATTCAAGTTTGCTTCAAAAATTGCCTCCACATGTAAAGATATGTTTTGAAAATGATGAATATAATCCTTGACGGAGCTAGTTTGTCACAATTTTGCCCGTTGGCTGAAGTAATTCTCTATCACACTATTGCCATAGTGTAATTTTAGCTCCTCTATAAAAACTGACCAGGTGACATTGAGAGTCATCTTTTTATTTTGAGCACACAACCTTTGATACCAAATGAATTAATTAGGTTCAAGATACAAGGATGCCATGGTAACTTTCTATCCACTTGGAATCAGATGTAGGTAAAAAAAACTCTCCATTTGGTTGAGCCAATTGAGTGGATCTTTTCCATCAAATTTGCACATATCCACCTTTGGTAATAGGTTCCTCTATGGCCATGGAGTTGGATTTGAAGTAGACTGGTGAGGAGAACCACCCTGGTGGGTTTGTGAAATAGAGTTAGATTGATGATTTGACTAATTAATGTTTAGAGCTATCATGATATCTCTCGAACTATCTTATATGGATTGCATATTAGATTGTATGACTTGCACCTCACTCTGAATGCCTTGCACACTATAGTCAAGCTAGCTCACTTTATGATCTATGTCAAAAAACCCTGGTAAAAAGGGTATATTACATCCCCCTTCTAACTCCATCTCATCCTTGTTAGGAGTTTTACCTGGAGTTTCAACACCCTTTCCTCGGTGTTGAGTTTGTGGACCTGCCATAAAAGGGTTTTACAATGTCGACCCTTATTGACACTTTTGACCCAACTAAGACCAAGCAATTTTGGAATTATTTTGACCTCAAATAAAAACATACAAAGAAAAAATTGTAGCCAAATTTTTCTAAGCTTTCCAAAAATGTAAACAACTCAGAAAAATTCTTTGAATTGCGCACTATAGAGCAATTTTATGAAGAACCTTAAAATAGCGATAAATTTTGTAAAATAGATCCAAATGAGATAAAATTTTAATGGAATCTTAATTTTATTATTTCACACCTCCAGTAAAAAATTTTTAGAGAAATTCACAAGCATTTTTTATAAATCACAAAATTTAAAAATTTAGTGTTTCACCTACAAGATTGCCCAAATCGCAGCTCTGATACCACTTGTAATGAAATTACTTCAATAATTAAGTATAACAGTAGAATTATATCCAAATATTATTGAAATATATACAAATATATGATAATGGATAAGCCACTTCGAGGGGGCAACCTCCACAAGCTTCAATAAGAGCAGAATTCACAATATGATGATAAATGATTACCCACTACCTCCTATATATAGTCTATCTAGGCCATGGTTACTCCATAGGCTGACCTACTAATCAAAAGAAAGCATAGATAAATGTAATATAATGTTAAAGAGGGATAATTAAGCCATAAGTGGGTTAATACTATCCTCATACATGTGATAGGTTAGGGGCGTAGCACTGACCATCTCTAGTTATGACATTATAGATGTGGTTAATATATTCTTCCACATTAATAGGTTTTATGTATGGGGGCATGTGTATTTGATCTAATGGACTAACAATGCATTGATCAGTATTCTCAAAATTTATGTAGTGATTTTTGAAGCTTAAGTCTTTATTGTTTACATAAAACCAAGGTCACCCCCATAGAGTTGGAAAATAATCTACCTCAACTAACTCAAGAACTTCAAAATCAGCTTTGAAGGGTACTCCAAGGATATCAGTCATTAAATTCTTAAGGATGCTAATTAGTAGAGCACGAGTTTTTTTAGCCCTAAACAATACATGTGTCAATAGTTTCAATGATAGACTATCCATTTTGTACCATGCATCATAGGTGGGGATGTTAACTTCAAAATAGGTGTCAACCAAAATATCTTGAATCACGTAACCATTAATGGTAGCATTAACCAGTATTTATTTATCCTCTTGAGGGCTAAGAAGAACAAGGGTATCTTGTCATCAAACATGATTTAATCAATGATCCTCAGCTGGTCAATTCAATTGAGATTGAATGTCATTTGATGTATTTACTTGATTTTTGATTCAAGTACTTAGTTGTGAATAATTTCTTCATCCAATATATGCTTGCAAAACTCTTGAAAATCATCTCATTCCATGTTTTGAGGTTTTGTGGCCTTTTACATCTCAACATGTTATATTTCTTATTGGTTCTTTAAGAAATTGAATTTTTCCTTGTAGTTCCCTTACCAATGTCATAGTATCCTAAAGTACATACTTTTATTATTGGGCATCATGATACTTCTTTGCATGAGGCTCTTCACGCTATAATTTCTCAATAGTAGATGTAGAATGAGATTGTTCAACACTGTGCATAGTGATATTTACCTGTTGGGTTATTGGGGTGTTATAGCACAACCACCATTGAGGTTTCTCAATGTGAATCACACCAACACCTTTTTCATTTCTCTCCTTAGTGATGGCCATGTACAAGTTAGGAAATTCTTCCAACCGATGCTCTTTTTTACAAAAGGCACATGATGGGTAGATGAGAGAATCTCATTGATAATGATATGGAGATCCACACTTATAGCACATTCTTGGTGTGAAATGTCTACCTCCTCATCCTTGTCCTCAATCTCATCCATGATAGCCACCATTATCTTGACTGTTGGAAATAGAGGTTTGGTGGTTATCGTGTGTGCTACCTCATGTATATCATTAATTAATCGATAATCATTTATATCATAGGTATAAGCATCTCATATTTTTCAATATTCAAACACCTTATAATTTTTATCCCACTATAGGAGAGGAAAATAGCATACATCATGCTCTTTGTGACAAATTTTGTAGGACCACTTCAGTACAACACATGTTTTTACATGGGTAGTTACTTCGGTTATGACCTTTAGACTTACAATCGGTACACCAAAGACCATTATGATTATCATATGCATTATTTGTAGTCAATTTTTCTAGTTGTAATTCCATTGAAGCTATTTGGTCCTCCATGAAAGGACTAATTCTAGTGTCAATACTACCAATAACTTCAATGTGAATAGCAGCTTTTTGGGCTTTGCATGAGCTAGTAAAGGTATTCTAAGATAGTGTTTATATAAAGAGAAGAAACAAACCTCCAATTAACCATTGGGCATGCTAAGATAAATTAATTTAAAAAAAAAATTTGGCAAGAGTTTTTTAAACCATACATCATACTCTTGCACACTTTCAGTGAGTTCATGCTTTATATCATACAATGTGATGATACTTTGTTACTTGAATTTGGTAATGTCAAATTTTTAAAGGAATGTTATTTTTCATTGATAATAGTTAATTAATGCTTATTGAGGGTTGAAATTCCTATACCAACTATGCACTCTTTTCAAAAGTGTGGTCATGAATATTGTGGCCTTTTACTTAGAAGAAGTTATGGCTCATGCCCTCTAAATGTGTTTGTACTTATAAACATGCTCTACAACATTTATCCATGCCTTGATATTTAGGTAGGTGAAGTGTCATTTCATAATACACTATTGGAAATTAAGGTGATTATGATAGTGGCTATTAAGAACCCCCAAATCTTATTCCTTGAGGGGGAAGTAAAAAAATTCCTCCCATACCACCTATGAATGCATCTCCAATGCCTTCATCTATAACACCCATGACATGGGGTATGGTACTTGGTTGATTAATAATATTTAGGCATGTAATTTGTACACTATGAATTCTACATCCTCCAGGCATCCCAAGTTGGGCCATGAAATTCCCTTGAAGAGGAAAATGAACTATTAATTATAGATGAGTTTAAATTGGCTCAACTACCATTTCCTTTATAGGATTATTTGGTTAGTTTCTGTTTCATATGATAAAATTGGCATGGGGTGCAATTTAAAAGTGATGGAGTCTTTGTTCATCCTTGCTTCCTTATGGATCCTAATAAAGCTTATCTCTCTCCTTCCCTTCCTATGCCACTTCTTCCTATGATCATCTATTGAAATTCATCATATTTTCACCTTTTTAATGCCTGTTGATTGGATACCATTCCAAACCTAAAATTCTTTACCAACACTTCTATATTCCCCTTCTAACTGTGTGGTTCATGTGAGGATGGATTTATCCCTCCATTGGCAGAGTTTTGAGTCTACAATAAATGAAAATAATTTTGACTTCTAGTGGGAAATGTCTAATATATCAACCATGTGGTTCTCATATAAACTATAACTTGGATTCTTTAGGACAAGAGTATATCGTTACAA
Source organism: Torreya grandis (assembly GCA_037957365.1). NCBI lineage: Eukaryota > Viridiplantae > Streptophyta > Pinopsida > Cupressales > Taxaceae > Torreya > Torreya grandis. The sequence goes on along the minus strand of JARHVA010002539.1, from coordinate 2,407,356 downwards.
CATACTCTATAATTTAGCTATTCAATACTCATATCCACCAAATATTAATAGCTCATGTCCATGGTGTTCTTAGTCATGCCAAATCCCTTTAATGTTCTAATTTTTAAGCTTGTCTTCTCCTAAAATTTTGTGATCAACCTTGAACATACATAAATAACCAAGCATGCAAGTGAATAGGGACATCAACAAATAAGGTCTCATATAATATGTTTTATATATGTTGTTCTACCCATTGACATGCATAAACTCCTAGTTCAAGATAAGGAATAATAAAATTATCCTCGACCCTGATAATCCATTGTTTAATACTTTAAAGGGTTATATGTTTAAGCATCTTCCATTACTATACAAGAAGCACTATGGGTCCCATCAATAGAACTAAAATGTTAGGTTTTTTTAAATTTATTAGTTATGTTTCTTTAGGCATTAGAGTGTATCCCCAAAAATCTTACACATTGGCCTTTCATGCAAGACTATGGTCTTGTGCACTCACCCAAAGCTCACAACAACAGACTAGTTCCCGTGGGTTATGTTATTCAGTAACAAAAACTAGTCATATACTTGAGTTTATTCATATATCTAATTAGTAATTATAGAGAAAAAGAAATACACCACTATACTTGACTCACTAATGATAATCACCAAGAAGACAAACATAAATGCCATAAAGTTTAAGGGATTGTTATTTCATAATGTATGTTCTACAAATCCCATTATGATAGATAAGAAAAAAATTAGTAAATTTAATCCACTACTCATACTCAAATATTATAAACACATAATGCCTAAACTAATTTAATATCTAAAAGTCTATATTCTATAGTCCCAATATTCTATCCATAATCAGTCACCTTACATGTTTCCACATAGGGGTATTTATACTTTTTTTTCCCTAACCAAGTAGTTACATAATAAATGATCACATGTGTTATTGGCCAACAAACTCTTAAAGACAAAGAGAAGTGGTAGTCTTACAATTGTTATCTCCTAAGGACCTAGGCTTTTGCCCCTATATTCTTATTTGATGTTCGATCCTTACTACCAAATTTCCTCTTCTTCATGGGATGGTATGAAAATCATGATGATTATAGTCTATATGGTCCTATTGGAGGCTTAGGTTGCACCCTAGTTGAGTAAAGGATTATTTAGGTTCTCTACCCAAACCTAGTCCAACATGGGAATGACCTTTGGTTGTGGGTTACCTAATCTTTGGTTAGACCTCTAGAATTTTTAATGAGGTTATCTCCTCTGATATGACAATATATTTATTCTCCTAAACCTATACTTATACCAAGGAAAAGGGAAAGGGAAGAAATCTAATAGGAACAAAACCTAGTATAAATGGTGATGCATTGAATGTTCAATGATCCACTCTCAACTTAGACACTTTTATGACTAGTATTGAATCCAATTAGGACAAAAAATAGTCATATTTTATGACAAGGTTGTAAACATGAATATTTTGTATGAAGGATAAAAAGAGACCTATAACTTGAAGAGGGTAGGAAGAGATAGGTTTAAGAAAAAAAGTATGGACTTATGACACTTCAAGGGAAACCTCACTAGCTAACTCTTCACACAACCTACAAGAAATCAATAGACTGAAAGCAAGGTACATGAAAGACATATAGATGATGAATAGGAAACATACACTGTGTAAATCAAACTTCAATAAAGCACACTTAGAATTCAACTAGAATCTGTGATGGCTTACATTACTTCAAAGAATTTTTGAAAAGTGATTTTGGTAGAGCTTTGTTATATCAAGCTAAGGGATACAAACTAAGAGTTCAAAGCTAGTGTTTATAAGAATAAATAAGATAAGAGAGAGACATTGGTACTGAAGGGGTCATTGATGAGCCCAATTTTAGTCAAAATAACCACCACTACAATCTTTCTTGGTATCCTCTACATTAATTCCCTTCACTATCTTCCAAAATCATGCTTGATATTCTTCACATTATCATGCAATTACTTGAGCTTCATCATTGATGTTATTTTTGACATTCCTTGAGTTGTCACCATTTTCCCATTGATTCTAAATCCTGAATATAGATCTATTATTAATGAAAACTAATAACCCTATTGATTATCATATAGTTATGATTGTAAATGAAGATCCATAGGTTAGGGTTTCTTGAATCTAAATAAGATGTAAAACCTACGTCTAGAAGTTCTTAAATTTTTTTAAAAGGCTTTAATGACATTAGATAGCTTTACAGGGTTTGTTCATGGTTTATCTAGATCATGTTTGATCTTGAATTTATGTATTCTACTTTCTTGGGGTGGAAAAATCCTTTGTCCAACATGTCTACCTTCATGGCATCCTTTTGAAATATTTGTCCTGACGTGACCTATGTCAAAAAATTTCTCCATTTGAAGTCCCTAGCTTTCAAATTTTAATTACCATTGATCTTGATCCAAGACTTCTCAAATTATGCCATCTATCAGCTTTTCATTCATTCTAAGGATCTTGTTGTTAGATCTAATTCTTTGACCTCATGCACACCACAAATCTCCCTTTCCATGGCTTGAATGCATACTATTGATTTACCTAACAATGGTCATAGTTATGACACTTGGTAGCTTCTCATTTGTCTTTGAGATCTGCTGACTTGTTAACTTCTCACTTGTCATCAATCTATTTTATTACAATTAAGCATGCTCCATTGATCTATTTGGGCTCACTAGCCTTTTTAGTCACCTTACACCATTAGATATTTATTCAAGTACCCAAGATATTGACACTTATTATTCATGCATTCATCTTAGGATCCATTGACCTTTTGACTTGATGTTCATCGTTGATCTTTGATATATAATCAAATGTGCTCTGTTAGATATTTGGGATCCACTGACCTTGTCATTCAACATGTGGCATGAGATTTGATCTTAGATTCTAATATTTTGACACTTATCAGCCACACATTCATCCTTGTAATATTTGAATTTAAATGAGTATTTGTCATGACTTTAACTTGACATTTGTGCACATGTTTCACTCTATAAGTCTAAATTTGAAGATATATATCTTGAGATAGAAAAGACATCAAGATATGAAATTTATAGAGGATGATTTAGGAATGAATAAATTTATGTCCATATGATCTTTTGGCTTGAGAGGCTTTCTAAGAATACTTATAAAATGCACAATAGAGCTGACCAGTCTATTTCTTTGTGATGTGTGATGTTAGTCTAGTTCTTATAGACTTGTGATCAAACTTTTGTTGGAATTTCCATAGCTCAACTAAACTTTTGAGGCTTGTGAAAACTTGATTTAGGTTCCTAGATGCTATGATCACCATGGAAACCTACTTTCTCAAATTTTGACAAACTACACTGTAAGTTTACTGAAAGTGTTTCAAAAGCTTTACAAGTTGTATGTGATATTTGGACCACTTATTCCATCTAGAACTATATTTAGCTCATCCATCCAGGAAAAATCTTTGTATGTAGGCCAAAATTGGCCAAATTTTTTGGGAACTCAACTGGCTTAACCAACCTACTGGTCATGGGACCTAGAATTTGATCAAGCTTGCTCATGATGACTAGACACATGAAGTATTCCCTACAAAAGGATTTTGCCTGACTCCTAGAAACACTTTGAAGTAAAGAGACACACAAAAACAATAAGAAGGAACTAAAACACACCAAAAAACTACCCAAATAGTATAAAAACAACAAACATAGTAATATACAAGATCACTTAGAGGTAAATATAGACTTATCTACCTATGTACAAAGATCATGAGACAATACTGATACCTAAATTTAAGTTACCTCCCATTGACAGGGATGGGAAGTATCTCTCCATTTAACCTAGCAAGGTCAAATGAATTTCTCTCTTTAAAACCTATGATAACATAAGGCCCACTCCAAATACTACCAAACTTGGAGTGCTTTCCTTTTTTTACATGATCCTTATCCCATTTGAGGATTATATCACCTTATTGGAATGTATTTGAGGAAGCTCTCTTGTCAAATTATCTTTTCACTGGGTGTTGATTACACCACATAATGTGCATATAGTATTATCCCTTGTCTCCTCCACCTATCTTATCTCATTCAACCTTATCTACATAACATCATCCTCTAGGAGCTCAAGTTAACAAACAAACTCTAATGCAGTAAATTCAAGAGATATAGGGAGTTTGGATTCTTTCCCATAAACAATAATGGATGGGGATTTTATAGTATATTTCTTAGGTATCACTTTATCTACCCATAGGTAATTCCTTAATCTAGTATGTCACTCCCTCTGATCATCTTCCATAGTTATCTTCTTAATCCTCAACAAATTCTAATTTGTGAACTCTGCTAGTCCATTTCCTTGTGGGTAATAGTTAGAGGATGCCTTGATATAAATTCCATGTGAAAGATACCATTAACATACCCTATTACTATTGAAGGCCAATTAATTATCATAAATGATTGTATAAATCACACTGAATCTGGTCACAAGGCTATCATAAAACTCCAAAACATAATCTTCATTAGCTTTCTTGAGGGCAGTTGCTTCAACCCACCTTGTAGAGTAGTTTGTAGTTATAATGATCCATTTGTGTCCCTTAATTTAAGGGGGGTGTATCATCCCTATGAAATCTAATCCCCATTACATGAAAGAATGTTATACTTATATGTGTTGTAAGGGAAGGGAAACTAGCTTCTGCTTGCCAACAAATATTACACACTTTGAGAGTTTCCTTACCCAAGAGTGTGTATATTTAGAAATTATGGTCCAAAATTACCCAAATATAATGATATTACAAGCTATGGTTTTGGCACAAAATTTCTCACCAACTAGACCTTCATGTAACTGCTCATGCAACTTGTCTATTTGGCATGAATCCACACATCTCAAAACCATGACACCTATGTCTCTCTTGAAAATTACTCCATCTATTAGGACATAAGGTATACTTTTCAACCTAAAGTGCCTTATCTTGGCTCTATCTAGTCCCATAAGACATTGTCCTAACTTAATAAATTTGAGTATATCATGTGTCTAACTAAAAGGTGTGTTATCTGCAACTACCTATTGGTTATCATGGACTGACAACACTTGATCTTTATCTTGTTTTACCTCTACTACAAGTTGTTCACATAAACATATACCCCTTAAAAGTTTTGTAAATCTTACTTCAAGGTCATACTCCATGCATTTTTTCACCCATCCAACTCTTTTATCATTGAGGTCTCTGTTGAGTATAAACTCTTTAATACTTGGGTGTGCCACCATGAGTATGATCTTACTATTGGAGACCATGTGCATAAATTTTTTAAAACCTCTCACCATTGAAAAAACATTTTTCTCTACAAAGACATACCTCTACTCATATCCCCTTAAGGCTTGACTAAAGAAATCAATAGGCTATTCTGAACCTTGCTCATTTTGTTGCATCAACATGGCAGAGATTGCATCCAATATAGAGAAGGCATACAGGTAGAATTCTTTGACAAAATTAGGATTAAGAAGTGTAAGGGTATGAGAGATTTCCTCCTTGATAGGCCTGAAACTCCTTTTACCTTCTTTGGTCCATGTAAACTCCTTTCATTTTAGTAACATGTGAGTAAGAGGCTTGACCAACTCTACAAATCTTGGGATAAACATTTTTATAAAATTAATCTTTCTTAAGAAAATCTATAGACCCTTCTTGTGCTTGGGAAAGGATAAGGATAAGATAGTCTTAATTCTTTTAGGATCTATGGAAAAACTATCCTTGGAAACTACATGGCATAATATCCTACCCTCATGAACACCAAATATACATTTTTTAGGATTCAATAACACACCAAATTCTCTACATCTTTCAAATACTAACCTCAAGTGAGAAATGTGATTAGTTGGGTTTCTTTAATAAAATAATTATGTCATCTAGGTAGATGAGCACCATGTCATTGATAAAACCTTCAAAGGTAACATTTATTACCTTCTGGAAAGTTACTTCAGCATTGGATAGTCCAAAGGATATTTTCATATATGCAGAAGTGCCCCACTTTATGGTGAAGGTAGTTTATGCGTATCTTCTTCCTTGACCATAATTTTATTATAAACTAAGTAGCCTTAAAGCAATTAAAATCTCTAAGAACATGTGACCTTCTAAAGAATCTAATCCATTGAGGGTAGTGGGTAATGGTATTTTAGGGACACTTTATTGATGTCCCTAAAGTCAACACATAAATGTATTTCCCCATTTTTATTCCTCATTGGCATAAAGTTTGACATACATGAGGAATGTTTAATGAGGAATATTATCTTTTATTTAATCAACTTAAATAGCTCCCTTCTCATCAACTCCTCCACTTTTGGGTTGATAGGCCTTTGTTTCTCCCTGACTAGTTTTGTATTGCTCTCTAGTTCAATGGTATGTTGTGCAAGTTTGGGATAAAAACCCTTTAAATCTTTGTATTAACATGTAAATAAATCAAATAACTCTTGGAAAAAATCAACAAATGCAACTTTATTTTTTGCTATGTCAATCTTTCCCAACTTCAACAATTTATATTTGAAGATCTCTATCCTTTCATAATGTTCATCCTTGGATGAGATACATGATTTTCCTATTCTCACTTGGTCATGTTAATTAAAGATGATTTCCAATGTCACAAGTCCCATAGGTAGCTTTTTATATCTCAAATGCACTATCTGATCATCATACTAATGTTGGAATTTATTTTGATTCTTATGGAAAAATTATGCTTCTTGAATAAGAAAACATATAATGTGGTCATCATTATCAAACACCTACCAACTCACCTCATTATCAAGTATAACTAGCCTACATATAACCTTGATCATGCCTTGAATCTAGTTTCCTTTGACTCCTTTTACAACCTCATACAGAGCTCCAATGGATGCAAGCTTATCTGCATGTTGATTTGCCTCTCTTGGTATGGATTATATATTGAAAGACAAGAAGTTCTCTATGAGATCTCATACATGATGCTTGTAATCTTTCAAATGACGGTTCTTGACTAAACTTATGCCTCCCACTTATTTCAAAACAAGCTCACTATCACCCTTGACTTGAATAAGTTTGACACCTCTTCTTCTTGTCTCTTTCAAACCATGTAAAAGAGCCTCATATTCAGTTGTGTTTGAAGTGCAACTAAATTAAAATCTTATAACTAATTAGTAATTCTAATTTGAGGGTGAAACTAACATGTATCTAGATCCACTACCATTCTTTGACCTTAATCCATCAAATAATAAATTCCATAGACCATCTTCCTCTTGAGTGGTACTAGTTAGGTAAGGTATAAGAACACCCTCCTCATGCATATAATACACCCCTAATCCTGCTTCTTCAATATTAGTGTTGGATGAAATCCATTATTGTCAATTTCCCATTCATCTAAGTATAGGTCTGAAATGCCTTCAAGATGGTCATGAGGCTCTTACTCACTAGAATTTTCATCCTCATCTAATATGGTACAATTGATGTTTGTAAGGTTAAGCATATATGGCTCTAGATGGAACCTGAAGATATGTTTTGACTTAATAGTGACCCTAATCCCATATGTAGTCCTAAAAACCATGAAATTCTATTTAAAAGACAAATAGCTCCCAATTTTTGTAGTAAAGTACCTAGATAGGTATAAGGCAAAATATGGGGGTAGGTCTACAACCATTACATCTTGAGTGATGACAAAATTTAGACAAACTACCAATATGATCTTAAGATCTTTCAATATACCTATTGTTTTAGTTGGGGAACCATCTAATTAGAGAACACATTTTTAAATATGCACATCCTTAAGCTCAAGTTTATCTTGTATGGATTTAGGCATAATCGAGGTTGAGGCTCCTAAATCTATCATACAATTGTAAACTAAGTAGTCCTATATGATGACTGATAAATAGAATGGAGGGGGTTTGACAACCTTAATGGGATGAACAACATTATGAACTTGAACTTGAATTTGACTAGGCTAACTATTATTGGTAGAGATAATGTATACCTTATCAGTTGTCTTATTCATATGAGATGGCTTGGAGAGCTCTTGCTAAATAATCTCTTTCTATCTTAGAATATAAAAAGCATCATATATAGACATAGTGACATTATCCCTTTTCATATGATTTACAATATTGAAATGAATATTAGTGCCTTTGAACTACACCTTGGAAGTATAAGTATCACCTGGCACTTGAGTGACATGAGGAACAAAAGGAGACTTCTACTACTATCCATGATGTTGAGATGTTTGTTGAGTTATAGGAGATTTAGTAGTTATAGTTAAAGGGGTAGGCTATTTAATGGCTTGTGGAGATGTTGAAGAAGCCTTAGGCTATCCCAAATTGTCATCCAACATCCTCTTTTTAAACCTTGTATGCGTTGTAACTTGTTCATCTACCCTTTGTGTATTCTACCCTATGTTTGTTGCTACATGTTCAAACATATACTCCCCTTATTGAATGCTTATGCACATGGTGTCAACTAGTCCCTTACCCATGTTTCCTTGATAATTAATTTGAGATTTCAATGGTGTTAAGGCATGCATATTACATTGATTTATTAGAAGGCCTTGTGTCGGAGGAGGCATTGTGTCATGGTCTCAGATTAAAGGATTATACTACCAACTATGATCTTGATACATTTCTCCACTTATAACCATTACCATCTCATTAGACTACCCTCCTAATTTCCACTGACCTGTTGGCCAAATTTGGCCCACATATAAAGCTTCTATTTGGGTGGATGAATTGAATAGAGTTCTGGATGGAATGAGTAGTCCATAGATCACATGTAGCTTGCAAAGCTTTTGAAACACTTTAAGTGAAATTAAAGTTTAGTTCATAAAATTTTGAGGAAATGGGTTCTCATGGTGATCATGAACTTCATAGACATAAATCAGGTTTCATATGTCTCAAAAACTCATTTTGAGCCTTGAAAGTTCTTGCACAAACATAAAATAACTAGATCATCATCAACATGTCATGAAGAAATAAATAGGTTAATCTATTCATAAATTTGATAAATCCATTTAGGGAGCCTCTTAGGCCAAAATATCACATGGACATGAATTTATTCATGCTTAAATCATGCTCTATAAATTTTATCTCTTGATGAGCTTGCTATCTCAAGATATAAGCCTTTAAATTTAGACTTGTAGAGTAAAACATGCATGCAGATGTCAAGTTTAAGCTTCATGAAATAGCCATTTAAATTAAAATGTTCCAAGGTTGAACATGGAGCTAACAAACATCAAGATCATGATAGCTAAAGTCAAATCTAATGATGATTGGTGATTTAATAGGGTCAGTGGGTCTTGAAGATCTAATGACGTGCATTTGATCATGAATCAAAGAATAATAGTGAGCATCAAATCAAAAAGTCAACATAAATGTATCAATGAAAAATGTCAAAATCTTAGGTACATAAATAGAGATCTAATGGTGTGAGATGATTAATAAAGCTAGTGTGTCCAAGCAGATCAACAATGCATGATCCATTGTATAAAGTAGATCTAATAATGAATGATGAGTTAAAATGTCAATGGATCTTAAGATCAAATGCATGGGTGACAAGTGTCTTAAGCATGTTAAACTAGAAGAAGATATATGGCTCACATTCATCCATGTAAAGGGAGATTGATGGTGTGCATGAGGTCAAAGAGTCAAAGAGATAATAGTAGGATCCTAAGATCAAATGAGAAGCTAACGGATGACATAGGTTGAGAAGCCTAGATCAAGATTAATGATCAATATTAATAGTTGAAGACATGAGACTTCGATTAGAGGTTAAACATGTGACCTAGGTCAAACTAGAGTAATGTTTCAAAGGGAATATATCACCATTAGATCTCATTAGATCATCCATTAAACATGGGACATAGTCATATAGTCAGGATGGTTATAATGAATTTCCATCACCATTAAAGCATTGTCGTGACCTCTGGTTTGAATATTTAGAACTTACAAAGCCCATATTTTGGGGTTGGAAAATTATTTCACGATTTTGATCATTGCTCTTTAAAACAAGATATATGCATACAATGAGTTATTAATTTCCATAAATGTTCAAAGGAAAAAATAGGTCTTTTAGGGCCTATTAAGGAGATCAAAGATGGACTAGCAGTTGTTGAGATAGGTTTATACAACCTATAGGTTTTCATCAATATTATAACTATATGAAAACTAATAAATTAGATTAGTTTTCAATCTATCATAAAAACCTATGATCAGATGGAGTAGGGTTAGATATAACGTTATGGATAAATTTCTCATCTCTTGACATGCATATATCCTTGGCAAAATAGGTACTTACCACTGCTTAAAGCATATATGGTGATAGATCTGTTAGTTTCAAGATATGAAGAATTTATCTTCGTGAGAGCCACGTGAAAGGTGGTTTAGAAGTTCAAGGAACACTTTTGGGGATTAGATAGTATAGTAGAGAATTTAATTATTTTAAAGAGCCTTTAAATATTTTATCCAATAGCAAGACCATGACTCATCATCTACAAAATAGACTCTTATCTTCTAGTGCATTACTCAGCCAATGAGAAGAGATTGAAGACTAATTAGAGTAAATAAAGGTAAGCCTGTTGATGAAGGGTTAGTCTCAATTTTATTAGAAGGTGGTGGAACATTCATTAAATGTGGTAGCTCATTGATTATTCTTGGTTAATGTTCTCCCTCTCTTCTCTCTTCCCCTTTTATATATATCACCCATTCTTTCCCATTTGTAAAGATGCTCATTTTTGGTACTATTAGGGGACTCTTTGAGGTATTGAAATGTATGTTTAAATTGATAGGGATAAACCCTATCAAAAATTTGTAAGAACTACCTCTTGAAGTAATAAAGGACTTTCTTTACCTATTTCAGTGAGTTATGTATGATGGCCTTGTGAAAGAGATTTTTCCATATCCATTGTCCTCCTTCCTTGCCTCTTCTAAGGTGTTTTCAATCTATTTACAGGTTTGGATTAGTGTTCTACCTAAACCTAATCCATGAAACACTTATGCATTGATCTAGATTTTGAGGTTGTGTGAGCTAACATCATCTTCTATATATTTAGTGTGGGTTATTGCTTGTGAGAGTTTCCTTTTTTTATTTGGTGAATATAGGAGACCTTTACCCCTTTCTAACCCTTCCCCCTTTAGTAGTATTAGTTTAGGTGATTCATCAGAAGGAAGTTAGCATTCTCTATAGGTTCAGCCCCATCCTAGGTTACCCACAGCCTAGGGTTATGCCAATATTATGGCTTAGTCAGAGGGATCCTAAAGAAATCTCTTCAAGGATGTAGATTAACACCATAATAGTTTCTATAATGCCTAGTGTGACTTACTACATTCTTCACTGGTGAATAATTTTGGTGTCATCTTCATCTAATCAACCTTTAGAGGTAAGTTTTAAAACATTAATAGCAACTTTGAGCATTCATCAACTAGTTTAAGTAGCCCAGGTGCCTGGTCATCATTATTCAGTATGTATCATAATTATTTTGATCAATATCATTATCATCTACTTCAACATCCTTTATATTAGATTAGAATTATTTATGGATTTAACTCAAGTGGTTCTCAAGATTTAGTGCACTAGCCTTCTTAGGCTCAAGATATCCCTAGTTATTCCCCAAATTGATCAATTTCAAGTTGGAAGCAAATGATCTTAGGTTATCAAAGGTAATGATAGACCTTAGTAAAAAAGGGGATATGGTCAAGATATCCCTAATAATATCATTCATGATATGAGAAATGCATTACAACTAATGAAGGAAAAATAGGCACCTATTGAGGGAGTAAATTGGAAAGACCTGTCAAGTAAGATGATGGATGTAAATGGTTACATTCAAAGCATTGAGTATAATATAAGAAGCCTTAAAGAACAATAGGTCAAACTCCATCAACCTTATGTGTCTCCATATACACCACCTCATCCCTCATAAATTCCACCCATTCTTCCCCAAAAGACCACTCCAAGTGACCCTTTGAGTGTTCCAAGTTCTTCATGTGTTCCTAAGACCTTCCATTCTTATAATTTGATCTAAGAGAGTCTTCAAAGAAAAAAGGGGACTATTATGGAGCAGCCTATTATTGAGACCCAAGATTCCAATTATCTTCCTCAAGAATACTCTTATAGCTCATACCAACCCTCTTGTGCTCCTTATCTTTATGAATCCCCTAACCACCTTCAATAGAAGCTATTCTAAGAGAATATAGATATGAAAACCAAAGATTTAGATCTAAAAATGAGGAAAGAGCAAAAGAGGAAAAATCAAGAAGAGGTAGCTTTTTCTTACACATTCCCCTCATGGAGGTCAATTCAGAAAAGTTTCTAGAAGGAAGAGGTGCTAGTTAAAGTAGCCTAAGCACCAGTGAAAGAGACACCAAATAGTTCATTCAAAGTACCTAGCTGGAAAGATATTCTCATAAGCTGAAAGCAAGGTGAACTTTTTCACCACCTCCCACCATCTCCCTCTTAGATAAATAACTTGTTATACAAAGGATAGAGGAGGAGCTTGTAATCACAGGTGAACCTAAAGAGGATAATGAAAGTGTCTATAATGATGATATCATGATAGGTAGCACAATTAATTTTGAAGGGGAAGAATCAGATTTGGGCCAAATTTCTTGGCATGGATTTAAAACTAATGAACTAGCTCTTGATGAAGAAAATCCTCAAATTAAAAATGCAATAGACCTTGAATGGACTGCTGAAGGTTCATTATACATAGATGAAGAAGAGGATTAGAACTAGGAACTAGAGGTTGGTTTACTTTAGGATGAGTTGTCAAATGAAGGTAACCCTAATAGATTGGAGTTGGAGGATGGAAAATTAGACATTGAGCAAGACAAATGTGTCTGTTTGGACCTTGTTTGGTCAAATAAGCCCTAATTTTAGCTGAAAAATAAGATGAATTCTTGAGTGAGGTTGATGAAGAAGACATCTCAAGTGCTCAGGTGATGTAGTTTAATGAGCTACCACTTTGTGTGATGGAGGAGGACCTTGAGGGTGAATAAAGATTTCAATATGACCATGTGATTCAAGAATAAGATCCTAATCAACTCAAGATCAACTTGCATACACTAGAAAATGAGAGGGAGTTGGAGAACTTTTTTGAGATTTTGGGAGCAAGATATGTTCCTCTTCAAGGAGACTATGATATGATTGTGCCTGAGGTGCATAATGATGGAGTAATAAAGTATAGGGTTGAGGTAAAAACTGATATCTTAATATTTTTATTAACAAAATGATGTCCTATCAAGTACCTAGCTTAGTTAGAAGATGACAAGGAGGAGTCATCACTTGTGCTTCATTACAATTTTGAGCATCAAAATGAGCTAGATTAGTTTGGCTATCCACTCCAAGATGCATGTATGTCAAATCAATCAGATTGGGTAGGTAATTTTTTTTGTTCTTATTCTTAGAGAAGTATATAACTAATATTATAAATATCCACTCCTTATCCATCTTTGGGTGGTTGCCCTCAAGAATTTAAAAAATATTAGATTAGTGAGAAAGGTTATCTATTTTATATAACTAGTCAATGGTTTTGTATAAGTTCTATTCTAATTGGTTAGTTTAGGATAGGTAGATTTTATGCTTTCCTCTAAGTGCCTTATGCACATTTTCTTTCAATTTTATTATTTTTCTTCAATTAGTGCCTTAAGAACTTTGTTGTTGTTTTGTTTTTGGTCCTTATTTCTTTAAGTGGATGTTTTATAGAGGGGCAATCTTTTATCAATTCATATCATCTGAGAGCAAGGACTTGTGACTCCATAACCAATAGATCAAACAAGGAAATTAGTCTGGGTTCTCAAGCATAATAGGCACGCTTCCTTATGAGTTTACAAAGATGTTGGGAAAATTTGGCCCACATACAAATCTTATACCTGGGTAGCTAAAATGAATAGAGTTCTAGATGAAATGAGTGGTCTAAAGATCACATGCAGCTTGCAAAGCTTTTGAAACACTTTAATTAAACTTAATGTGTAGGTTGTTAAATTTTGAGGAAGTAGGTTCTCATGGTGATCATGACCTTCATGGACATAAATTAGGTTTCTTAGGTCTTAAAAAAACATTTTTATCCTTGAAATTTCTTGAATTATCATAGAAGAACCAGATTGTAATCAACACATCATGCAAAAATAAAGAGGTCAATCTAATCACATATATGATAAATGCACTTAGGGAGCCTCTTAGGCTAAAATATCACATGGAAATTAAGTCCTTCATGCCTAAATAATGATCTAAAAATTTTATGTCTTAATGAGATTTTTATTTTATGATATAAGCCTTTAAAGTTAGACATGAAGAGTAAAACATGTGCACAGACGTCAAGTTTAAGATTTGTGAAATAGTTGTTTAAATTCAAATATTCCAAGGTTGAACACAGAGCTGATAAGTGTCAAGATAATGAGAGATCAAGTCAGGTATAATGATGAGTGGTGATCTAATAGGGTTAGTGGGCCTTGAAGATCTAATGGTGCATGTTTGATCATTCATTGAAGATCAATAGTGAGCAATAATTCAAAAAGTTAGAATAAATGCATCAATGATAAGTGTCAATATCACAGGTACCTAAGTAGATATTTAACAGTGCACATTGACTAACAAATCCAATGAGTCCAAGTAGATTGATGGTGTGTGATCCATCTTATAATGTAGATATAATGGTGAGATGAGTTAAAAGGCTAATATATCTTAAGAGCAAATGCACAGGTGACAAGTGTCTTAAACACATTAAACTAGAAGAATATCTATGGTTTGCATTTATCTATATAAAGGGATATAAATGGTGTGTATTAGGTCAAGGAGTCAAAGATCGAACATTAGGATTTTGAGAATGAATGAGGATCTGATAGATGACATAGTTTGAGAATCCCATATTGAGATCGATGGTCAATATTAAAATTCAAAGACATGGCACTTTGAGTAGAAGTCAAACATGTAACCTAGGTCAAACTAAAGTGATGTTTCAAAGGGAATATGCCACCATTAGACCCCAATCGAGAATATATTAAACATGAGGCATAGTCATATAGTTAGGATGGTTGTAATGAATTTTTATTTCCATTAAAGCATAGTCTCAACCTCTGGGTCAAAGATTTGGAACTTATAGAGCCCATCTTTTGGGGTTGAAAAATTGTTTTGTGACTATGATCATTACTCTTTAAAATAATATCTATGTATATAATGAGTTCTTAGTTTCCATAAATTCTTAGAGGCAAAAATAGGTCTTTTAAGGCCTAATATAGAGATCAAATATGGACTAGCAGTTGTTGAGATAGGGCTATATAGCCTATAGGTTTTCATCAATATTATAACTATATGAAAACCAATAAATTAGATTGGTTTTCAATCTATAGAAAAGACCTATGCTCAGATGGAGTAAGAGAAAACATATAGTTATGGAGAAATGTCTCATCTATCAACATGTATATATCCTCAACAAAACAGGTACTTATAATTGCTTAAAGCAAACATGGTGATGGCTTTGGTAGTTTCAAGATATGAAGATTTTGTCTTCACAAGAAAGCCAAGTGGAAGGTGGAATAGAAGTTTAAGGAGTAGTTCTAGGGATTATAGAGTACATTAGAGCATTTAATTCTTTTATAGAGCCTTTAAATATTTTCTCCAATAACAAGATCATGACTCATCATCTACAAAACAAACTCTTGTCTTCTAGTGCATTTCTCATCCAATGAAAAGAGATTTAAGATGAATTAGAGTGAATAAAGGTTATATTGTTGATGAATGGTTAGTCTTAATTTGATTAAAATGTGGTGGAGAATTCATTGAAATTGGTAGCTCATTGATTATTCTTGGTTAACGTGCTCCCTCTCTTCTCTCTTCCCCTTTTCTATATATCACCCATTCTTTTCCATTTTTAAGGATGTTCATTTTTTGGGAGTATTAGGGGAATATTTGAGATATTACAAGATATCCTCATTTTGATAGGGATAAACCTTGTCAAAATTTTGTAAGAACTACCTCTTGAAGAAATGAAGGACTTTCTTTACTTATCTCTTACCTTGGATCGGTGTTTAGTGAGTTGTGTATGATCGCCTTATGAAAGAGATTATTCCATATCCATTTTCCTCCTTATTTTCCTCTTCTAAGGTGTTTTACATCTATTTACAAGTTTGGATTAGTGTTCTACCTAAACCTTGTCAATGAAACACTTATGCATTTAGCTAGATTATGAGGTTGTGTGAGCTAGCATTGTCTTCTATAGATTTAGTGTGGGTTCAATCTAATGGGACTTTCCATTTTTTATTTGGTGCATCACCTTTTAGCCTTATTAAGATCCCTTTCCATGTTTCTAACCCTTTTCCCTATAGTATCATTAGTTTAGGTGATTCATCAGAAGGAAGATAACCTTCTCTGGAGGTTTAGCCCCATCATAGGTTACCCATAACGTGGGGTTATTTGAATATTATGGATTAGTTAGAAGGAGCCTAAATAACTCTCTCCAAGGGTGTACATTAATACCATATCATGACCCTCTTTTGAAATGTTGTTTTGTGTGGTGACCAAGGCTCTTAAGCTACTTACAGTTATGGGGTTGTAACTATTATAATATCTACCTTGAGTAATTTGGCCTTGGGATTGTTGATTTGATGGATAAGGGGGTATATTTTAGGATTGATTAGGGTATTGGGATTAGAAGGGACCTTGGTATGGCCTATATAAAGTTTTTTGCTATCTCTCTATAGCCACTAGCTTGTTGTTTTGTTCCTTCAACAAGCTCTCAATCTTTACAAATTTGTCCACTTGGCCATCATCAGGTTTGGCTTAATTGTTTGGAGTGGGAAATAGAGAAATGGTAGGTGGGGTTGGCTAAAGCTCAGGAAAAAGTGGCATGAGAGGGATTGGCATGAGTTTCCATATTTATATAAAATAGTTTTAGGCCCTTATAGATATCTCATAAGTCTTAGGTAAAGTTGTCCCACCCATAGATTGGATCATGACTGTAATGTATGAATTAAATGCTCATGACTGTAATGTATGAATTAAATGCTCTCAAATAGAAGAGAAAATCATAATAAGGTATGGGTTTAATTATGATAGAGATCCTATCCCAATTATTTTAAAATCTATAGTTGTAATCAACCATAAATTCTTGGTATGCCCTTTTGATTGAGGTGAGTTGTTCAACAAATGACACATGTTCACTTCTATCTTAAAAATGTTTACATAAGCAATCACCTAAATCATCCTAACTATTTATTGAGGTAGGAGCTAAAGACCTATACCATTGGAAGGCTTAGCCTTTGAAGGATGTGGCTAATATTCTCATGGATATATTCTTTTATGTAATGTTATGTATTGAACAAAGGTTTTCAATGTCATCTATGTGATCTACAGGGGTGGTGGAGTTTTCCCCTATAAATTATGGTAGACTCTTCAAAGAGGTAGTAGGGATATCATCAATTTACTAAAGGTTAAGAGGGCTACCACCATTTAAAGGTAAAAAATATTTTATTTTGGACCTTGCCATTTGCATAGTGGGGGTTGGAGTACTTAAAATAATAGGATGACTAGAAGATGAATATTTATTTTGGGGATAAGGATATATTATATTAAATCTTCCTATTTTATATGAATTAAAAGGTATCTCAATGAATTCAAAGGGAATACCTTTACTATATGACCTTATAGTAACCTTTGGCATGGAGGTGATGTCTAGATGATGTTATAAAGTCTACAAATTGAAGAATATTTGGCTTTTGATGATGGTGGATGTCTCATTTTTATGAAAATACTTCTTCTCTACTATAGATTTTGGCTATGCCAAAGATAATGGGCCCCACTAGTCATGCTAAATTTCTTTGGAGGCTTAGGTTGCACCCTAGCTGAGGAAATGGCTATTCAGGGATTTTACCTAACCTAGTATAACATGGGAATGACCCTAGGCTATGGTTTACCTAATCTTGGGTCAGACCTCTAGAAATATTAATGAGGCTAGCTACTATGATATGACAATATAGTTCATATCATAAACCTATACTTATTCCAAGAAAAAGGGAAAGAGAAAAAAGCTAATAGGACAAAAACCTAGTCTAAATGGTGATGCACCAAATGTTCAATGATCCACTCTCAACCTAGACACTTTTATGACTATAATGAATACAATTACGACAATAATTAATCAAAATCTATGAAAAGGTTTAAAACATGATTATTTTTTAGGAAGGATGAAAGGAAACTTGAAACTTGAAGGATAAGAAGAGATAGGTTTAAGCAAAACACTATGGACTTATGTTATTTCAAGGGAAACCTCACTAGCCAACACTTCACATAACCTGCAAGAAATAAATAGACTTGAAGCAAGGTACATGAAAGACATACAAATGATGAATAGGAAAAAACACTCTATAAATCAAACTTCAATAAAGCACACTTAGCATTCAACTAGAATCTGAGATGTCTTATATTGCTTCAAAAGAGTTTTACAATGTGATTTTGGTAGAGCTTCGCTATATTAAATTAAGGGATATAAATCAAGAGTTAAAAGTTGGTATTTATGGCATCCTCTTAAAATATTTTCCCTATCTTGACCTAAGTCAAATTCATTCTCCATTTGAAGTATTTAGCTTTCAAATTTTAACAATGACCATCGATCTTGATTTGGGCCTTCTCAAATTATGCCATCTATCTTCTCTGCATTCATTCTCAAGATCCTGATGTCAACTCTTTGAATCCTTAAACTAATGCTCATCATATATCTCCCTTTACAAAAATTGAATGTTTACCATTGATTTACATAACAATGGTCATGAACATGACACTTGGTAGCTTCTCATTCATCTTTGAGATCCACTAACTTTTTAACTTCTCACTTTCCATCAATCTAATTTGGTATGTGTTGTCACCAAATCTTGTACCCTAGAAGAAATTTTTCAAGATTCTTCTATATTTAGGCAATATGGTAACATTTTTAGGTATGTGTGTGTACCTTTATTATAAATAAGCCTCTAGATTTAAGGGCTAGCTCCCTGAATGCATCTTGAAATTCTCTTATATATGCCAACTGATTACTTACATGGAAAATAGTTAGAGATTGCATAAATTGAACCTAATCTAAAGGAGTTGATGCATCAAATGTTCAAAGATCCACTCTTAAGATTAAACTCATTATCACACTAATAGACTATGACTAAAACTAATGCAATGCATATAATGGTTTTCAAGTAATAGTTTTTCACTTAGAGGTCAATTTGATGGACTTAGGTTGGAGGGAAATGAGGGTAAGGCTTGATTAAAATCACTTATAGTCAACTATCCACTCTATGCCTGAGACATCAAACTTAAGACACTCTAAATGACTTGCAAGAAAAACTTATTAACACTTAGGTTGAGTTTGGACCCGTAAAGGGAAAATGACAACCACTATTGCATATCAAACAAATACAAAACACTAAGCACAAATTAGTAAACAACTATAAAATAATCTATTTATTACTCCAAGAGGTACAAAATATAATTTCTAGAAGAGTCTAGTCATACCATCTTTAGGGATGATTAACAATAACTCAAAATCTATATTTATAAAAGAAAGGGCCTTTAAAGAGAGAGATTTTGGCACTTAAAGCAAAATAAAATGAGTTAAACTTCATTTGAACCACATTTATAATTACTTCTATAAGTATGCTCATTCAAGCTTCATGATTGATCCATGTCACTTTAGTCCATTGAATAGTTACATTATTCCTTAATTTATGCTCCCTAATGGTTGCAACAATGAGATCAAATTATTTTGAGTTGGGTCCTGGCATTAATGTAATTAGAACAATCAAATTAATCTATTAGAGCTTTGTCCTAGTGCTAAATTCTCTTCATTGGTTTTTCATGGCATGAAAAAGTGGAGAGAAGGGTCCTTTTCATGAAATTGGTCTAGGAGATGAAACCATTGAGGTCTACGTGTATGCCTTCATAATAACCTTTGAAATGTTAAATCTTGTTCAAATTGGATCATTCTCAAACTCATCCCCATGTTCATAAGTCTAATACAGACAAGAAACCAATCTCAAACTATTGGTTTTCCTATAGTCACTATGTCAATGCATACCTATAGACCATATAACCCCCTTTTTTGATCTGAGTAGGTCCAAAAAGACCCATTATATCATTACAGGAACTGATAATTCATATATGCATGAATCCTTTTAAGAATGGTGAACATAGTCATAGAACAAACCCTATAAGCTATAAAATGTCAAACCAAAGGTCCATATTATGTTTTTATGACATTCCCTTTATGTTATTGATCACCTTGGCTACATCATTGTGTCTTTTTTATGGCATTTGATTGAGATTCAATGGTGATGGGATGACCATGTAATTCCTTATTTTCCTTGGTCAAAAACCAATCTTTTGGTTTGAATTTTTTCCATCAAAAACCAACATAGACAAATCAAAATGCTCCTAGTTGTCTTTATTCCCATTGGTCTCATAGATTCCCACTATTATATCTTGACCTTTTGAACTTATACACACTATTGATCTCTTTGATATGTACAAATGCAATGCATTGATTTTTTACCATGAATAATGTGCTCATGCCACTTATCAATCACATGTTGATCTTATATTCTTGTTGTTGGTCTATCAACTTTTGTACTTAAGGTACATAGTAGCCTCTTGAGTTCTTTGACCTTTTGACTCATCTTATAATATCAAATGAAGATGTAAAATGTAACACAGACCATTATATTTGCATGGATTTGAAAATAAATAACTATATTTATCGTGGTCTAGATTTGACATTTGCATGACCATCATTTGATGCCTACCTGATCATCAAATTTAATACCCTAATGGTTTTTTCAATAGCTTAAAGTTGTCATATACATGAACATCTACCATTTTTTGACCAACTTTGAAGGTTTTGATCTAAAAGCAAAAAGGTCACGGAGGCACCAAATTTGTAGGAGTTGTTCTTGATAGTAAAAGGATTATGCCCATTTGATTCAATAGTTATGGGAGGTTTCTAAATGCGTTCAAAAATATTTCAAGTTAGATGATCTACATGTTTTTCATGATGTCTATGTACCTATAATTGACCATTTAAACCTAAACATTTATTTACAGAGGCTTGAATTTGACACTAGTGTGAATGTCCTACTCTATATGTCCAACTTTGAAACTCCATAACTTGAGCTAGAAATCTCACATAAACATGGAAATTCCAAGATATGATCTAGACATGAGGATCTCCATGGCACTATAATCCTTTGTATCATGAGGTTTCCTAAGGTGCATTTATTAAATACACAAGTGAACTAGTCCATTGATTTATGTATGATGTCTTGGATAGCTTGGCTCCTTAGACTTGACAAGCTAAATTTTGAAGGCTTAGATCTAGAGATAGAAGACTCATCAAGATATGAAACTTGTAGAGAGTGATCTTGGAACTAAGGACAATGATCACGTGTTTCTTGATGGTCATGCAAGGACTTTTTGTCATATTTATAAATTGTATAAAAAAACTATCCAGTCTGGTTCTTCATGATGTCCTGATGATGGTTTGGTTTCACAAAGCTTATTCCTAAAATTTCATAGCTTTGAATGAACTCCTTGAGGCTTCTATAGACCCCTTTTATGATCTTGACTATATCAACACAATAAAAACCTACCACTTAAATATATGACTCTAAAATGACCCCTAAGGCACCAAATGACACAAGGACTAAGCTAAACTATGACCAAATCAAGAATGGCATATGTCATGCTATAAAATGAGCTAAAACATGCATTATGACATTATAAAAAGCCCCTATACAAGATTTTGACTATAGGGGGTTAACTCATTTTGGATTTTGGTAAAAATGGTCAACATCTTTGGTAATTTCCCAAGGATGGCATACTTGCTATGCCATGACCAGTTGCCTAATCCTGTCTATTGGGATATAGAGTCATATATACATAGGATTGATGTATAAACTACCTTTACAACACACAATAATGATAAAAAACAACAATAAAAATAAAAAAATATAAGAAACCCACATGTGCTTCTTGAGCACATATTAAACACAACAAAACAAGAAAGGAAACACACACCTAATCTATTATTTACAAAACCAACCTATAGTTATCAGTAACATGGTTTCAAATGTATCCCATTCATAGGGATAGGTATCTCTTCTCCATTTATCCTTGCTAACTAAAAATATTTGATTTTCTTACACTTGGTGATGACATATGGTCTTCTCTATAGGGTATCAAAGTTGGTATATCTTCCTAGTTTTGCTTTATCTTCATCCCATTTCAATACTATGTCACCTTATTGAAATGATCTTAGAGTTTCCTTCATGTAAAAATACCTCTTCATTATTACTTGGTGATGCTCCATAGGTTGATGATATTTATCTCTAGTCTCTTGCAACTCCATTAATTCTATAAAACTCACCTCTATTGAAGTGTTCTCAAGTAACTTTAGTTGATGTGTTAACTCTAAGGTAGACAAATCTTGAGAGATAAACAACCTAGCTTCCATTCCATAGATAAGAACAAAAGGAGAATTACCTATTGAACTCTTGGGAGTTATCTTATCAAACCATAAGGATATCTTAAATTTGGTGTGCCAAGCTCTTTGGTTATGATCTAAGGTTTTCTTGATGATTCTAATTAGATTATTGTTAGTATATTAAACCAACCCATTACCTTAAGGGTAATAGTTGGATGAAGTGCTCAAGAATATGTCATTACTATTTTCCCAATTAGCTATCTTAGCACCCATTAAATCAAGATCATTATATAAAATAATAGTAGAAAGAGTGTCAAACCTTGTTATGATGCTCTCATATAACTCTAAGATAGCATTATCATCAGCTTAATTAAATGCTACTGCCTCAACCCATCTTGTAAATGAGTCAGTTGAGGTGAGTATCGATTTATGACCAACACTTGATGGAGGGTTTATCATGCTAATGAAATTAAGACCCCATTACATGAAAGGTTGATAAACTTGGATAGGCTTCCAAAAACAAGCTACAAGATTCTATTTTCCTATAAATAAATCAAATTATCCACACCTTCTCACCCAAGCATGGCAATCCTTGAAGAGGCTAGGCCAATAATATCCTACTCTAATGATCTTGACAGCTATGGTTCTTAGAGAGAAATGACCTCCTATTATCCCATCATGAAACTTCTCAATCAACACTCCAAACTAATCATTATCAATGCATCTCAATAGTACACCATTTATGTCCCTCCTAAAAATCACACCATCCATAACACAAAAGGGAATAGATTGCAATCTCCATTTGGATACCCACCATTTTGAAAAAAATTGATCACATCCTGTGTCTAACTTTGTAGAGGTAATGAACTAGCTAGTTGTGAATAATCATGATTGACTAGAGTCTCTTCCTTTGACTCATGAATATTTGAACCTAGATGTTCACAAAAGCCTTTACCTCTTATCAAATTTGTCACCTTGATATCAACATAATATTCCATCACTTTAGTGATCCACCATACCCTCTTTTCACTAATATCTTTGCTCAAGAGAAATTCTTTGGTACTAGGATGAAAGACCATAACATGAATATTATTATTTGAAACCATATATATATATATATATATATAATTACTTAGTCTCCTTAAAATAGCAAAGAAAATTTTCTCCATAATGGTGTACTTGACTTCATAATCTTTTAAACCTTGACTAAAGAATGCGATTGGCTACTCCACACCCTCATCATTATTTTCCATTAGAATCACTGAGATAGTATCAAGGTTAGAAAATGAATACAACATGAAGTCTTTAGTAAAATTAGGATTCACAAGAGTATAAATTTCTGCAATTGCTTTCTTTATGGCTTCAAAACTGCTCTTACCCTCTTTGGTCTAAGAAAAGACTTGGTTCTTCCTAAGCATAGATATGATAGGTTTCACCAAGGATGCAAAACCAGATATGAAACTCCTTAAAAAAATTATCTTACCTAAGAAAATTTGAATACCTTTCTTGTGAAATGGAAATGATAACCCTGTGATAACTTCTATCCTCTCAGGGTCAAAAGTCAAACCATCCTTGGAAATAATATGTCCTAAGAGCTTACCTTCATGAACAACAAAGATACACTTTTTTGGATTAAGAGATACTCCATACTACCTAAATATTTAAAAAACTCATCTCAAGTGTTTCATGTGTTCATTATAATCTTTATAAAACACTGATATACCATCTAGATAAACAAATAACATCTCATTGATCAAACCTTTGAAGGTTATGTCCATTTCTCTTTAAGATGTGGCACCGATATTAGATAGACCAAAGATCATCTTCCTATAAGAAAAAGTTCCCCATTTAGTAGTGAAGGCTGTCTTAAATTGATCATCTTCACTAAATAAAATCAGATTATAGCTTGAGTATCCATTTATAAGAGAAAAATGTTGAGAACCTGAAACCATTTGCAAACTCTGATCGATTGAGGGTCAAGGATAGTGATCTTTAAGTGACAATTATTAAGATCTCTAAAGTATACACAAAGTATTATCTCCTAATTATTATTTCTAACAAGAACAAGGTTAGTTACCCATGTTGAATGCTTGATGGGAAAGATTATCTCATATTCAAGGAGTTTGGTAAGCTCTAAACTCATGAGTTGCTCAACCTTGGGGTTGATGGGTCTTTGATTTTATCTAACCAGTTTAACTATAAATTCCATCTCAATGGTATGGTGTGTTAGTCTAGTATCATATCCTCTAATTTCCTTATATTCCAAAGAAAATATATCATGAAACTCTCTACACAACTCAAGAATGCTTGCTTCTCTAATGTAGAATATACCTTGCCTAGTTTGAGGAGTTTGTCCTTGAAGATCAAGACTCATTCATAATTCTCTTATTTTGTAGACGTACAATTTATCCTCAATATTTTGATCATTATCATTAAAGGTAATTTATAAGGTCACCAAAAACTTAGGTATCTTATTAGTTCTTATTTTTATAATTTGATCACCCAATTGTTCTTAGAGCCTCCTTTAATTCCTTGAAGAAAACTTAGCCTCATTTTTGAAGAATCATGAAATGTGTTTATCACTATAAAACAATTACCAAGACACTTATTATCAAGTAAAAAAAATATAATAATGATATTAATATGAGACTATATTCCCTCCTCTTTTATGGTAGCTGGGGTATCAAATTGAGCTCTTATTGTAGCTAGTATATTAGCATGACTATTTTGCTTCTTTGGGATTGATTAAATATTAAATACATTTAAGTCTTCAATAAAATACCATACGTTATGATTGAATAATTGAAGAAAAGTGTTCTTGGTAGAAAGCACATTCTTCACTTGATGCACAACCAATTCAGTGTCTCCATATACTTATAAGTTCTTGATTCTTTTTCCCCTTACTCATTGAAGGCCATGAATTAAAAATTCATACTCATCTAAATTACAAGTAAAAATAAAATGAGTTTTGTATGAATCATAATACTATTGTTTAGATGGGGATACTAACATAACACCAGCTCCTACACTAAGTTTACTTCTTGAACCATAAAAAAAACATCTTCCACAACTCATCATCTTCACCCTCTTCCTTGGTAAGTAAGGGTGTTGGTACTCCTTCTTCATGTATACAGTACAATCCTAAATAAGTTTCCTCAAAAAAATCATAGGGTTAATGATCATAAGTATTATTTCCATAGTCATCAAGAAACAAATCTAAAATACCCTTAGTCTTGGAAGAAGTACCATCATCTACAATAGAGTCCTTTTCTTCAAGGGCCATAGAATTTAGATTAGAACTTGTCTCAATGTAAGGCTCAATATGAAACCTTGCAAGGGGTTGTGTCCCAATTATCACTTTGGCCCCATACCTTGTTATAAAGGCCAAGAAAGACTATTTATATGAGAGATAGCCACCTATTTTCACTATGAAACCCCTTGATAGGTAGATTGCAAAGTGGGTTAGGAGATCAACCACAACTATGTATTAAAAGATAGGAAAACTAAGATAATCATGCAAGAAAACCTTCAATCCTTTTATTATTCCTACTATCTTAGCAAGTGTACCATATAATTAAAGGACCCTTTTCCTATGTGGCTCATATTTCAGGTCCAACTTGGCAGCTATAACTTTAGGCATGACAAAAGTAAAAGCTCCACTATCGACTATGTAATTGTGTACCAAGTTGTCACCTAAATTGAGGGTGAGGTAAAATGGTGGAGGTTTCTTAGACCTAGTGGATGGTTCAAAAATGGTACTAGGAGAATTTTTAATAGCAACATAGCCATGACTTTGATTTGAGGGTGAGACACTAGCATGGATAATAGATAACTACTTTTGTAGGAGTATTTTTTGACAAGGCATATGAAGAACATCCCAAAGAGAAATTGATGTTTTAGTGTTATTCAAAGAATATACAATGTTTAAATAAGCCATACCTACTTTATCTTGGGCACTTGTAGATAGATAATTACTTATAACTTGAAAATAGGAGCAAACCTTACCATATTTTGACTTGATGGAGATGTAGAAGTTTTTGGAACTGTCACACTTGTAACTATGTCTTGTTGCCTTACGTGAAGATTAGATGAGCATGTGGGCATGCTAATTCTAAATCCTAGAGCCTTCCTCTTGGACCTTGTATTGTATATACTATAAGCTACTTGGTTTAGCACAAAAGTGTCTTCAACCATAAAATTGGTGAAGATCTCTCCTTGAGGTTGCCAATGCTCATTAACTTGCATAATCACCTCATCCTCATTTAATATAAGGGGAGTAACTACTCCTTGAGCCACTAGATCTTGATCTCTATTCTCATTCACATACATGAATTAATCTTGCTACCAATATTTTCCATACACCAAATTCCTATGAACTAGTACTATCTCTCTTGCATTGGTGATAGAGCTAGGATTGTATACATTGGTAGGCCTATTGGGATAGGCTACCATTGGCCTTTTCATCTTCCATATTTTGACCATACTATTGCTAATAGGGGTATGAATTTTGATGAATAGATTACCACATATTTCCTATCCCAAGATTAGCTTCCAACCATTGAATATATGCATCTTTGTCCTTGAAATCATCTACCTTCTTAAGGGTAGTCTTGGGCTTGGTATTAGCATTAGGAATCTGAGCCCCTTCCAGAGTACTAGCAAAAACATGAGACAAAGGAGGCATATAATTTTTTTGTGGAAACATTCTAGCTTGGATGAGTTTATTTTTAGCTTTGATAGCAAGCTCATATGCTTCAGAGAGGGTGGAACCACCCATATATTGAAGCATGACAACAATTTTAGTCCTAATGGCTTTCAAGTAAGTCAAGAACACAAAGCTAGTAGGTGGTCTCATGGGAGGAGGAAAACAATGCCATGTCTTCTAAAACCTTTCATTGAATTGATTTATTATTTTTATGGGTTCCATTTTTATCACATTGAGATGATGTATGAGAGAGGCACCGTCACTTTCATTTCCAAATCTAGAAGTCAACAAGACTCCAAACTCATCCCATGTTTTGATGCATCCACCTTCTAGAGTCCTATACCAATCAAGAGCCTTCCCTTTATGGGATAGGCAAGGAGTCTAATGGAAATGTTTTCTCAAACAATATTATGGAACCTATAAAATTTAGAAGCATATATAATGTGCTCACTAGGTGTGACATGACTCTCACCATTGAATGTGGGTATACCTTTCATGGCATTAGGAGGAATGGCATCATATACGTGAAGCTAAAATTGATTATTAGTAATGAAGGTAGGGAAAGCATGATGTCTAGCCATGTCTTCTTCTTCAAGATATTTAATTTCTTTAACTTCTTCAAGATATTCCTCTCTAGAAATATCTACTTGTTCTTCAAAGGGTAAATAAAGCTAAGGATATTGAAATTCAAGAGGAATTTTAGGTTGAATGGGTGAGTTAATGGGATTGAATGTTCTAGTAGAGGATGACCTAGTGAGACCCATGAATTATAAGGGCACAAATATAAAAAAACAATGGCCTTGAACTAGATTTACGTTGAAAGAGTCACCAAATATTGAGTAACACAACAATTTACAACTAATTTTTTGTCAAGACCAAAATTCACCTTGATAAGTTGTCTTAAAGATAATGTGTCCCATCGGGCATGCCAAAACTATTGTCACCAAAAATTACACCCTAGAAGAAGTTATTTAAGCTTATTATATATTTGGGCAACATGGGAAAATTTCTAGGTATGGGGGTGTACCTATATTGGAAATGAGCCTCTAGATTTAAGGGCTAGATCCCTGAATGCATCTTGAAATGCTCTTATTTATGCCAACTAGTTACTTATGGGGAAAAGAATTAGAGATTGCATAAATTGAACCTAATCTAAAGGAGGTGATGTACTAAATGTTCAAAGACCCATTCTCCATATCAAACTCATTAGTACACTTATAAAATATGAATAGAACTAATGCAGTGTCTATAATGGTTTTCAAGCAATAGTGTTTCACCTAGAGATTAATTTGATGGAATTAGGATGGAGGGAAATGAGGGTAAGGCTTGATTAAAATCACTTATAGTAGACTATCCACTTTGTGCTTAAGAAATCAACCTTAATACACTCTATATGACCTAAAAGAATATCTTATTAGCATTCAGGTTGAGCTTGGACCTGCAAAGGGAAGATGGCAACCACTTTTGCATGTCAAACATATATAAAATACTAACCACATTTAGTAAAGAACTGCTAAATACATTGTTCATTATTCTAAGATGTGTATAATATAATTTTTGGTATAGTCTTGTCATACTAGATTGAGGGATGATTAAAAATAGCTCAAATTTTATATTTATAAAAGAAAGGGCCTTTAGAGAGAGAGACTTTAGAGCTCAAAGAGGATTCAAATGAGTTCAACTTCATTTGAATTATAATTACAACTAATTTTTTAGTTATTCTCATTCAAGATTCTTGATTGATCTAGGTCAATTCAGTCCATTACATAGCTACATTATTCCTTTATTGATGCTCCCTAACAATTTTAATGGTAGAATCAACTTATCCCAAGCTAGGTCCTAGCATCAATGCAATTATAATAATCAAATCTATTTATTAGAGTTTTTTCCTAGTGCTAACTACTCTTCATTGATTCATCATGGCATTTAAAAGTGGAGAGAAGGTTCCTTTTCATGCAGTTGGTCTTGGAGATGAAACCATTGGGGTTTACATGCATGCCTTTGTGGCATCCTATCAAATTTTAGCTCTTGTTTAAATTAGATCATGTTCAAACTTATCCCTATAGTCATAGGTCCATTATAGATAAAAAACCAATCTTAGACGATTGGTTTTCCTATATTCACTATGTCAATGTAGACATATAGACTATATAGCCCCCTTTCTTGATCTGAATAGGTCTAAAAAGACCCATTATGTAATTGTAGGAACTAATTATTCATATATTCATGGATCCCTTTAAGAATGGAAAACACAGTCATAGAACAAACCTTGCAAGCTTTAAAATGTCAAGTTAGAGGTCCATATTAAGCTTTAATGGAGGTCCTTTTATGTTCTAAATCACTTTGGCTGCATCATTGTGTCTTCGTTGTGTCTTTTAATGGCATTCAATAAAGATTCAATGGTGATGGGATGAAATTGTAATACCTTGTTTGCCTTGGTAAAAAATTTCTCCTTTGGTTCAACATTGTCCACCAAAAAATAACTTGAACCAATCAAAATTCTCCTAGTTATCTTTATTCCCATTAGCCTCATATATCCCTATTATTAGATTTTAAGCTTTTAACCTTCTATGCAAAGTTGATCTCTTTGGTATGAACAAACATGGTCCATTGAGTTCCTTCTACAAATAATCTGCTCATGCCATTTGTTAATCATGCATTGATCTCAATATCTTATTGTGAGTATATCAACTTGATGATTGTGACACAAGGTAACCTCTTAAGCTCCTTGACCTTTTGACTCATCTCGCACTATTGGATCAAGATGTACGATGCAATGTTAACCATCATATTCACCTAGATTTGAAAATAAATGGCTATTTACTATGGTCTAAATTTGATGTCTATGTGACCACCATTTGACGTCTACATGATAATCATTGATGTCCACATGACCATAAAATTTAAGACCCTAATGGTTTTTTCCATATCTTAAAGTTGACATCTATGAGAATGTTTACCATTTTTTGACCAAATTTGAAGGCTTGGATCTTGAAGTAAAAAGGTCATGGAGGCACCAAATTTATAAGGGATGTTCTCGATACTAAAAGGTTTATGCCCACTTGATCAGCTAGTTTTTGGAGCTTTCTAAGTGTGTCTACTAAATTTTCAAGTGAGTTAACTACATGTCTTACATGATGTTCATGCACCTATCAATAAATATTTAAACCTAAATGGATATTTATAAAGTCTTGAATTTGATGCTTGTATGAACATCCTACTTTGTAGGTCCAACTTTGTAACTCAATAACTTTTAGCTAGAAATCTCATGTAAACATGGAGTTTTTAGGATATGATCTATGTATGAAGATCTCCATGGTAGTATAATCCCTTAGCTTGTAAGGCTTCTTGAGGTTCATTTATTAAATGTATAAGTGAACTGGTCTATTCATTTCTTGATGACATCCTGCCTAGCCCCTTAAATTTGGCAAGCTAAACTTTGAAGGCTTAGATATCAAGATATAAGACTCATCAAGATATGAATCTTGCAAACAATGATCTTGGCACTACAGATATTGATCATACATAGTTTGATGGTCATACAAGGCTTTTTGAGCATATTTATAAATTGTACAAGTAAGCTATCTAGTCTATTTCTTCATGATGTTATGATGATGGTCTGGTTACACAAATCTTATTCTTGAAATTTTTCAGCTCTAAATGAACTCCTTAAGGTTTGTGAAAACCCTTTCCATGATCTTGATTATATCAACACCATGAAAACCTACCACTTGCATATATGACTCTAAAATGACCCCTAAGTCACAAAATGACACAAGGACTAAGCTAGACTATGACTAAAACTAAAATGGCATATGTCATGATATCAAATGAGCTACAACCTACCCTATGACATTATAGAAATACCCTATACAAGATTATGATTATAGGGGGTTGACCCATTTTGGCCTATGGTAAAAAAGGTCAGTAGTATGATTAAATGCACTCCATTGATATATTTAGGTCCACTAGCCTTATTAGTCATCATGTACCATTATATATCTATTCAGGTACCTAAGATCTTAACACTTGTTAGCCACATGTTCATCTTAGGATCTGCTAAACTTTTGACATGATGCTCATCATTAATCTTCAATGCATGATCAAATGTGCTTTGTTAGATCTTCAAGATCCACTATCCTTGTCAGGGGATGTACACCATTAGATTTTATCTTAACTTTCGATATTTAGACATTTTCAGCTATGTGTTTATCTTTGAAACATTTGAATTTAAATGACTATTTTTTGTAGCTTTAACTTGACATCTATGCAGACATTTTACTCTGCAAGTCTAACTGTGAAGCCTTTTATATTAAGATATAAAATACATCAACATATGAAATTTGTAGAGGATGATTTAGGCATTAATAAATTCATGTCCATGTGATCTTTTGGCCTAAGAGGCTTTCTAAGCATACTTATAAAATTCATAATAGATATGACCAGTCTATTTCTCTATGACATACAATGATGGTCTGATTCTTTTAGACTTGTGCTTGAACTATTGTTTGAATATCCAAGGCTCAAATAAAATTTTGAGATTTGTGCAAACCTGATTCATGTTCATAAATTCTATGATCACCATGAAAACTTGGTTTTTCAATTTTTGACAAACTACACTTTAAGTTTACTTAAAGTCTATCAAAATATTTGTAAGTTGTATGTAATCTTTGGATCACTCATTCCATCCATAAATCTATTCATCTCATACATCCATACATGAGATTTGTATGTAGGCCAAAATTGGCCAATAGGTCCTCAATAATCATTTCTCAACCATCTCCCACTTCCCATGCACTCCCCAATTCTTTCATTACTATTCTAAGTCTTATTCTCTTGAGTTCTTCATAGTTATGTTCCATCTTTGATTGGGTCTTCTTGTGCTGATAAATTTCTCACCCTTGTTCTCTTGCACCTCACTATTTATGCACTATGGCCTTCCTACAACATTTTATTTCTATGCCATGGTCTTCCTTCAGCATGCTCTTGTTATGTTGTGCCAATTCCATGCTAAAAAGACAAAACACTTAGTCAAAATTTGGGGTCTAATAGGATCCTACTTGGGGCATATAAGGTTAAAGATATAGAAATGATAAGACACAAGGGTGATTATCACATCTATGGCATGCTAATTAATGTGCTAAACTTATATGTGCCATATGCTAAATTTATTAAATTAAAATAAGCTATTAATGGAAAGTACAACTATGCTAGATATATATATATATATATGACATAAAATAGAGTACTTAGCTAGTTCTGATGCTAATACAAATCTAGATTTGGTATAAGCTAAAATTAGGTGGGAAGATAGTTCTAAAATAACTATTAGATTCTATATTTGATGCCTTTATCTCTTTAGATAATTGCATCATATTGGGATAGTTGCATCGACACTACTATTTGGGTTCAATGCTAATGTCTAGTATGGAGTATCAATTGAAATAGGATGTAACAACTTGGATGATTATAGGTTTGGCTTTGCCTTCAATATGGTGCATTTATATCTAGTCATAGATTATTACTCCTAGTGAAATGGAAAAACCTTAGCTTTCCATATTTAATGTGACCTTGGGGAAAATGGGTTAGTTAGCACATGGTATCAAGCTGACCCACAATGACCATGCTATCAAAGAGTACTACATGTATACTATTAATTTAACTCAAGAGAGGATGGTTATTATCATGTTAGTTTCAAAATGAAAACCAAAATGGAAGAAACACACTAACTAGCATAACATCTCTAGGCCTAGTCACTAGGGGATCTTAGTGAGTAAAAACCATTTGAAAACACAAATATAAATGGAAATAAATGATAAATATGAACACAACACAAAAACTTATTACCAAATCCTTGATTTCTTAAAAAGGCTCTTTCTTTAGCTTACTCAGATTGTGCTTCAAAAGATCTTCATCAATGGAGTGTGGTCACATTCATCTCCTCTTGGCACCTTTGGGTTGTGATGGCTTTGGCTCAATAATTTAGCATTATAAAACTAACTTGAATGGCTTTGTAATGATTTAAGAATTATAAATTTACATCAAAAAAGCTTAAAAATCAATAGGTAAGGCCACCTATTTATAGACTTTGCAAAATGATTAGAATGAATCTGAACCATCCATCTCAAGTTGAATATGTGTGGCTAAGAATCCATTCAATTTTTGAGGCAAAAATCAATAAATTCCTTCATAAATATTTGGAATAGAGAGGCATTAAATAGGAATGGAAAGTCTTACTGAGGCATGGGATGGCTTGATGAGATATTTTATGCATTTCTGGCCTAGGGATGTCTTTTCAAGAAATGATGTCATTTGATGATGCAGATATTCAATATCAATTTCTATTAAAAAATTCCAAAATCTCCATGGAATTATTAATTAGGCTGATGATTCAAATTAATTAGCTTTGAACATGATTTATCACTTTGATACAAATCTTGGTAATTGTTGCACAAATTAATCAAATTGATCAGAATGTCATATTATTGACTAAAAATTTGATTGGATTAGAATTAGGATGTGATGTTATATGAGTTCGATCCATTATCCCATTTAGGATGTTTTCAACACAAAATAATAAAAGCATGTGTCTCGTGTAATAAATTTGGTAGAAAAGAGCAATCTAGAGCACCTAAGTGCAAAAATATTATTTTGACTCAAAATTATTTAATCAATGTTAGTTGTCTCATAAATTTAATTACCCCATTAAATGATACTCTATCCAAAATGGACACTCATATATAAAATTTTCAACTCATTTAATGTGTTTTAATGTTCTAGGCCAAATTGTGATGCTTTGATAGAAATTGGTCAAAAGCTGGCTGAAAGTCATTGGTGGCTAGTTTTAAGTGTCTATAATTTGCCCCTATTTTGAAAGGCATTACAAGCTATAAGTATAGTAACATCTCAAATAATTAAAAGGTCTTGTATGTTTTCAACTTTAATTACAATGGATGAACTGTATGATGCCCCCTCGAGGGAATAATTTGTACAAGGAGGTCAAAAAATGGTCCCTCAAAACAAAGAAAATAAATGAAGGGACTAAACATAAGAAGATGATGGGGTGAGAACATAATGAGTTTTAAAAAGTAGTCAAACTCACTAATAATTCAAGTGGGATGGTGTACAATGATTTGTGTATAGGTTGTTATAAGCATTGTACCCTGATAGTGGCAATATGGTATGATAACACAATGATATGCCCCAAGGTAGTTATAATCATTGAGAATATGGAGTTTCCCAAGTTAGGACATGGAAACAAGATAATAACATGCCCTTGTTTAGGCAAAAAAAAGTTAAATTTGGTGAAAACACAATGATTTGCCCAAAGGTGGTTATAATCATTAAGAAATGTAGTTGGGATGGTGTATAATGATTTTTACATAGGTGGTTATAATAATTGGACCCCGATTATGTCAAACATGATTGATTGGATGATGATGGAAAATATGATGTGGGCAACTTGATACAAAGTATAAAGATTAATTGGAACAACCTGCTAGTAGGGAGATACATCATCTGAACTAATAAACGTTGAAATTCTTTTGTTGTTAATTAATCTATTTAGGATATGATTGTGATGCCATTACTAAAGATATGTTGATGATACCATTACTAAGTAGAGTTCTTAAAACCAATTTTTGTTATATCACTTTACATTAGGCATCATGATAGAACACCTTGAGGATTAGGCTGAAAATGCATAAAGATTGACTCTCAAAATCCAACATTCAAGGGAAAAAAATGCACCAATGATAAAACCATGATGACAATGTAAACATATGAATATGGATGGATTAAGTATACATGCACAAGGAATCACCCAATGAACACACATATACTAAATCAAGCAAACAATGCTAAAAGCAAACAAACAAGCACATGAACAACAAAAAAAAAACAAATAACAATTAGTCCTAATGTTAGCAAAAACAATACAACTTAAATTAGACAAACATTACCCCTAGAAATTAGGTGACAACATAGCAAATAAACATGACTAGGGAAATACAATAAATGGAAGGGGGTGGATGAGCTATCTCCATATGTACTAGGTAAGTGGATGTTGCCTACATAGTTCCATGGACATAAGATCCAACAAAAACTTCATGATGAATGTAGTTCTCTTAGGAAATGGGAAGAAAATGATAACTAATGAGAAACAAACATGATCGATGTGATAGAAGAATAGGAATGGTCTTGAAAAATGTCAAGTGCTTAGGAGAAAAGGATAAACAAGATGGGAAAACTAAGTGACAAGGGGTTTGCTTGTGGCTTAGTAAGGGTTCCTAGAATCCTTAAGGCAAAGAAGTGGTCAATGTTTTTAGTTTTTTATAGATTATTTTTCAAATGTTTTTAGAATTTTTTAGGTATCTCAACTCAATAGAGGATGAAAAGATACTAAATAGTCCAAGCTTACAAAATGATGAGAGTGTTACTTAGGTTGCTTGTAAAATGGTGAGAACGTGGCTTAGGTTTCTCATAAAATGATGAGATCATGGCTTAGGTTTCTCATAAAAGATCAAGTGCTTGGCTTAGGGTGCTCATAAAATGGTGAGAGCATGGCTTAGGTTACTCACAAAATGGAGAGATCATGGCTTAGGTTGCTCATAAAATGGTGAGAGTATGGCTGAAAGGGTGACTAAGCTGACGTTAATAAGTATCAAGGACTACCTACATAGTTCTAAGATGAGACTTCAAATCACTATAATTCCACCTTATAGTGGAGGAATCTATCTATTGAAACAACTAATTCAAACAAAATAGGCACAGTTGGTATAAAGGCACAATATGGCATAGGAAACGGATAGTTGGCATGTTAATTCATGATAAAAAGTGTTAACCTTAGTTTGCCCATATGTGGTTATAACTGAGGAAACAATGACATAGGTTAATGATAATAATTTGCCCATAGGTAGTTATAATTAGTAACAAGACCATTGAGACATTGATTTGCCCATAGGTGGTTATAATTAGGCATACTTGGTATAGACAATGGAACAAGAAATGAAGGATGAAACTTCCAAACTATTGTCTTATTACTCTAAAATACTACCTCTATCTAGAATGTGGCAAATGAGCTGGTTGAAAATGAACTTGGAAATTTGATTTTTGGTCACATAAGTGATGGGTATAGCTTCAACCCACTTAGTGAAATATTTAGTGGTGGTAAGGATATGTTTATGGCCATTGGATGAGGTGGGGTTAATATTCATAATGAGGTCAAGGCCCTATGTAGTAAATGGCCATGGTGTCAACATTTGTTTCAGAGTCTTAGCTAGGGTATGAATCAGATTGTCATACTATTGACACTTGTCACACTTATTTACATATGTAGTTGCATTTGCATCCATCATGAGCCAATAATAACCACTACGTAAGATATTTTTAGATAGGAGTACCCCAATGGTATAGGATCCACATACTCATTTATGAACTTATTATAATGCTAGTGTAGATTCTATCAAAGTTAAACAACAAAGTAGAGTTACATTAAAATTATGGTGGTAAATGGTTGATCCAAGTAAGGTATAATGAGTGGTTTGGTGGATGAAGGATTTAGATTGTTTTTAAGATAGGTTAGGTGGCATAACTTGGTTGTGGAGGTAGTTATAAAGGTCTAAATACCAGATAGAGATGGGACCAATAATATCACCAATCATCATGATGGTTAAAGGTTCATGAGTGGGTGCTAACAAATTCTTGATAAGAAATTGATACTCTTTAGCTGTGTCTATTTATTTAATCAAAGATCTAATAGTGTCCATAGAATCTATGGTTCTATTACTTACCCTTGGTATATGCTCAAACTAAATATCAACAATCTACTACTTGAGAGTGTTGACCATGGCCTTATATGGAACCAACTTATCATCTTTAGTTTGGAAGTGGTCTATAACTTGATTGATGATTAATTGAGAATCACCATAAACCTTGAGATGAGAAATGTTACATTATACTACTTAGTGAATCCATAAGATAAGTGCTTCATATTCAACCATGTTATTGGTATAAGGAAAGTTGATCCTGAATGATTTAGGGATTAGATCCCCCTATGGTGTAGTAAATAAAAGGTCTGCCCCCAATCCATGTGCTGTAAATGATCCATCAAAATATAGCTTTCAGTGCTACTCCTTAAGAGGTGTGTCAATGATGTACATTATGGATTCATCAAGAATTGAATGTCAATGGCTCTGTATCAGCAAGGGATGCTTCAACAAGCTAATTTATAAGAACTTGCCCTTTAAGGTATTTTTGGTTGATGTACTCAATATCAATCTCACTTAGAAGCATGATCCATTTGGCCATGTACCCTTGTAAATCTATTTTAGATAGTAGATACTTGGGTGGATCTAATTTTTAAATAACCATGGTCTTATTGTTTAACATGTAATGGCATAGTTTCTACGTTATGAAGACCATGGCTAAATAGGAATTTTTTATGGGCATATAATTATGTTCATACATGACTAGTGTATGAATTAAATAGTACATGACATACTCTTTATCATTATCATCATGCTGAGCCAAAAGTGCCCCTAGGGAATTTTTAGTAGCTAATAAATACAACAAGAATGGCTTTCTTGGCATAAGAGGTAATGAAATAGGTGGATTTGCTAAATAATCTTTTAGTTGCTAGAAATCTATCTGGTTGTGATCATCTTAGTGAAATGTGACTCCCTTCTTTAAAAGATGCATAAAAATATGGCATTTATTAGGTAATTTAGATATGAAGCATCATATAAACTAGATCTTACCCTATAAACTATGGAGTTGCTTCAAATTAGTTAGTGGTTTCATCTCTATTATGGCTTGGAATTTGGATGGATCAAATTCAATGCCTCGATGAGATATAATGAAGCCAAACAATTTTCCTAAAGTGACTCCAAAGACACACTTCTTAGGATTAAGTATGACTTTGTACTCACATAATCTTTCAAATATTCTACATAACACTACTGGATGATCAATCCTAGTCTTTGATTTTTAAATAATGTCATCAACATAGTCTTCAACAATGTCATGCATCATATCATGAAATATGAGGCTCATGGCTCTTTGAGAGGTGACCCTTGCATTATTAAGACCAAATGACATAACTTGATAATATAATGTTACCTATAGAGTGGTGATCACTATCTTATATTGGTCTTTTGGTGTTATCCTGATTTGATTGTACTATAAAAATCCATCCATTAATGAAAGCATCTCATAACCATTTTGGAATCAATGATCATGTTAATGTTTGGTAATGGAAAATTTTCCTTAGGGAAAGCTTTATTTATATCATAGAAATAAATATAGATTCTGATCCCTTCTAGATTTTTTCTAACTAGCACCACATTGGAGATCCACTATAAATAGTCAATTGATCAGATACATCCTACTTCTAAGAGTTTTTCCAACTCTTTCTTCACTAATACAACAATGTGAGGATGTATCCTATGCAACTTTTGTTTAACTAGTTTAGAATAAAGATTGACCATAAAGTGGTGCAAAACTAAGGTAGGGTCCAAACCTGACATGTTAGAATATTACCATGCAAATATATCTACAAACTCCCCTAAAAGGGTTATAAGGACTTCATGTTCCTTATCAGTAAGGGATGTGCCTACTTTGATCCATTTTAGGTCATCTAGGGACCCAGTGTTAACCTCTATTATATCTTACACTATAATGATCGAATCATCTTCAAGGATAGTGGGAAATGATTTGAAATTATTGGAAACATTAGAGTCCTCTATTAGGATTGGATATTCGAATTCCCCTAGGTATGATGAATCAAAGTCCCCCAATGAGAGGTTTGTCCATGTAACAAAAACTATTATAAACTCTTGAAGGATTTGATCAAAAGCTTGTTTTTCTTCGAAACTGAACTTATAATCTTAGACAAGTTTTTCATTGGTGGTTTCCTGAGTTATGTTTGAAGAAGGTTGAAAACCCCTATCTAATAGCACCTAAAATGGGCTTTTACCACTAGATTGGCCTTTTTCTTTACTTTTTTCCTGGTCAAAAAGTGCCTCAAAGAGGTTTTCATTTTGGGACCTCAATGTTTTAATTATTTACTTGTGGCTAAGGGTGTTCACCCTCTATCTAAAATAGCCTTTAAGATCCAAATTGATTGAGAACCCTGATATATGGTCCCCCAGTAGAACATTATCTCTAAGGATAATAAAATCATAGAAAGCATCATGATTTTGGAACTCATCAATTGACACGTTAGACTCTTATTGGTCCCAGTCTATTAGTTGGGAACAATACAATTATAGTAGGTTATGGTTAATGATTGGTATAAGGGTATAAATGCAATGAGTATCAAATAGATTGGTCTCAATTAGGTCATCAAAAAGGCTATGATTAGACTCTAGTTTGTTGACAACATCCTCATCACTAGTCAATGGTGATGAAGCATGAGTAAGGTATATGGGGTCATCCCCAAGAGGTTTGAATCCAAGTCCATAGGGTATTTTGTATTTGGTCATGGAAATTGGATCAATTTGTCCTTGTTAGTTTCATTTGAGGCCTCTTCCTTCATAGTCGTGATTCTTTATGAACCTATTGGGAATAGGATACTTTGCATTTTCATAAAAATCAGCCTGCTTGTCATTATACAACCACGATTTATCCCCTTCAAGAGGGTTCTTCTCTAGGCTAGATGCTAGTATAAATGTGATATGTCCTTTACCTTTGCCCTTTTGTTTCCATTCTATATGAAGTGGTTTGGATTTAGGTCTTC
The DNA here is from genome assembly GCA_037957365.1 of Torreya grandis. Classification (NCBI taxonomy): domain Eukaryota; kingdom Viridiplantae; phylum Streptophyta; class Pinopsida; order Cupressales; family Taxaceae; genus Torreya; species Torreya grandis. The sequence goes on along the minus strand of JARHVA010002539.1, from coordinate 2,367,490 downwards.
CAAAGGACTTTGGGTTTAATGGAAGGTTGGTGATATGAAAGGCATCATGGCTTAAATACACTCTTGGGCCATTAGATGAGATGGTATATTAATTGGATATCTCAGGAGGTGGCATATGAGAAAGGGAATCAAGAGTATTATGATCAATGTAGTTATCTTCTAATGAGTCAAGGAGTATTGCCTTTCCCTTATCTTGTTTAGCCACTAGATTCATACCAAAATGATAGTTATAACTCTTGAACTTGGCCTATAGGTGTTTGCAGTGCTCATACATATACAAATCTCTAAGAATACAAACTTCTATCCCTAAATGGGAGAACTTGATACATTGGTGCAACATTGATGGGGCTACATGAATTTCATATAACCAAGGTCTACCCAAAATCATATTATATGATAAATTAAGATCTATCACATGGCAAAGTGTATCATGAGTTAAGGGCCCAAAAATAACTGGTAAATAGATGGTACCTTATGATTCTCATTCCTCATTGTCATAGGATCTTATGGTTATGGTATATACTTGAAGATCGACCATTGTGTACCTAATAAGCTTGATGAGCTTTAGAGACACTATGTTTAGCCCTGATCCATTGTCTATAAGGACTTGTTTCACTTTGTGCCACTTTATGCAAACTTCAATGTATAACGGATTATTATATAGTGGGCCAAGGGATGACATATCACTTTAGTTGAAAGTGACTTGCTAGGCTGGAGCTAGGTGTCCAACCAAAGCTTAGAAATTGACAGGGAAATGTCACTTGAAACTATGGATTGGCTAATGAACTTGTTCAAAATATCCTTAAGGATTGTTGACATATGTAACAAATATTAAATAGAGATTTATGTAGGCATCTTTTTCAATTGTTTCACAATGTCAAATTTATTCTCTTGGTCAGTGTTAAATGGCTTATTCTGAGGTTAAATGGTTGGTTGGGTGGTGGGAAAAGTGGTAGATGGTTATGGGCCTAGGAGGGTAATCTTTGACCTTTGAGTTGTGATTACATAATCAGGATTAAACACAAGACCATGATTTCTAAAAAATGATGGTGATGGTGGGTGGCTAGATAATATAAGTCTCAATTGATTTACACTTGTGCGTGGTCATGAGGCAAAGATGAGTTATTGGTATAGGGCCCAACATTAGTAATCCCTAATTACTAGTATGCTTGTATGTGGTTCCATGTCAAGGAAGGATTATCAAAGTGAGTTAGTGGATTAGAATTGTTTAAAAAAGGTCTTTATTGATTAGTATTTGGTCTTAGATTGATGGAGATGGTTTTAATGTAACCTCCTACAATATGACCTAAAACCATGTTATAGTCATGTGTAACTACATGATAGGTCTTTTGGTTATTACCATTTTGACCTTGGTTCTATCCATTATTTAGATATTATTGGTTCTATTGTTGGTGATTTTATTGATTTTACTAGTTTGGCATTGGTTATTAAAACTTTTGTTATTGATATTTCACATGTTGTTATTTCTATTGTTGCTATTGTGGCTAGTTATTATGTTGCAAAAAGGTGGTTTGATAGATTTTAAGGGTATTATTAGAATTGGAAGCAAAATTATCTAATGTTATCTCCCCATTTTCCAACATATTTAAAATAAAATGTTTAATTTACACACAATAACACAAATTATGTCCATTAACCTGATGATATTCATAGAATTCATTTTGGTGGTACCAATCAGGATAAGGGATGATCTAAGGATAATGTTTTTGTATATGTTAGCTAATCATATTAATGATAGTGAAATTTTAAAAAACAAACTCAATAGGCTTTCCAAGGTCACTAAAAACATGATAAGTAGGCATTATTCTCCTTAAGGAGGAGCTTGTAATGGACAAACTTGTTGTATTTGTTATGAAGGCTTGGGTGGTTGCACTTACAACATTAGTTAAAAAGGTTGTAAATTAGGAGTAATTTGGATATGCTTCATGGGTTGAGTAGATGATATTTGCACTATTTGGACATGTCTCAACTCTATTACTCAATTTCAAATAACATTTTTATTGTGGTTAAATTACCTTGGTTTATCATTATTATTGGCTTGTACTGATTACAATGCTTGCATTTAGACTGGATGCTAGTTTTGGCCATTTCCCTAATTAGTACCCTAATTCTAATTAGATGAGGTAAGATTGATTATCCCTTTTTTAATAAGGGATTACTCAATCAATAAACCTTTAGCAATGATCTCCTTAAAGGTATGTACATAATGTAGTTCCATATGATAGGATATCTCACTATAAATTTTTTTAGTAAATATAGTGGCTAATTATGTATATGGTAAACCCTAGGTGAATCAACTTACAAGGGCTATCCATCACTATATATAAATTACAAAAATATCACTTGCCTTTTACTTGGATTGCATTAAGTTGACCAAATAAATCTCATGTTTGAGATTATATGAAAAGTGTTGAACAATCTTGTCTAAAAGATCATCAAAATTGAATACTAAATTCTTGGGCAACTTAAAAAAACATTACAAGGCTTGTCTTGCTATAATTATTAGGAGAAAAAATAAAAGGTAGATGTTTCTATATTCCACTAACTGGCATGCAACAAAGAACTTGGTTAAATGAGCCTTAGGTTCACATTTCCCCTTGTATTTGTCAAGTTTCAATGGTTCATATCCTGGAGGAAATGGTATCTATAGGTACTCTATGTTGAATGGATAAGAACACACATCATCTAACTTAAAATTTTTAGTTTGTTTCCTATCTTGGATGGAAACAATCACATCCTTCATCTATTTTAGTTCTTGGGCTAAGAAATTGGAGGGAATGTTGGCTTGGGTAGATGGTTGGACAGTCACAAGTGGAACACTTTGGCCCAGGTATGATGGAGGTATTTTCTAAGCTATGCTATTTTGGTTGGGGAATAGACTAGGAATACATGTATGTGGATTAGGGTTTTCCTATTGGAATTGTATTTATGGCTATGCAATATTTAGGTTAAGGTTGGATATGTAGGCTTGAGTTTGGGGATGTTGAGGTTGAGATGGAGGGATATGGCTATACTATGCCTGTTGGGGTTGAATAGGGACCTACTACTGACTAATAAAACCTTGATGTTGAGGGGGTACCTATGAACCAAGACCCTTTTTTTGAACTAATGACACATTCTATACAAAAGGTAAAGGTTGCCTAATTAGTACTTTAGTAACATGGGAACCTCTAGGTTACATGAATCCCTATTGGGTAGTTGACACTTGTTGGAGATTCAACATCTGTCACTAACCAATAGTCATACACTGTTGATCATACATTATTTGGATTTGAATTGGTGTATTGGTCTATGAATAAAGAGGTATGTTCACTACTACTTGGTGAAGTGGAAGATTGGTTTCCACCTAGTGAGGTGGAAATATATTCAGCCTCTACTGCATTGGTATATTAGATTATGCCTATTGTTTTGGAATAATACTCATTGATTATTATGTAATATTCATAAAATTTTATTGTTGAGGCATGACATTGGTCACTATATTATTGCCTAATCCTATTATTTGAGTTCTTGTAGAAGCAACTAGTTGAGGATTAGTGCTAGTTGTTGGTTGAGGTTGGGACGTAAAAACTCCTACTCCTAGATATTGAGAACCACTCATAGTTATAACTAAAGGTACAATTATTTGTGTATTAGTTTTCTATGTAATTACACCACTTTGGTTTGGATTGGATTTTTCATATACATTATCCACTATGTTTTACTCAATGTTCTACATAGAAGTAAAATACACTTCTTCGATGGTTGGCGCATGAAACAAGTTATCAATATAAGTGTTTTGAATGAAGGGGTATAAACCTTGATTGTCTTGACCAATCAATTCTATTAACACTCATATTTAAGGAACTAGATCTATGAGAGGCCTATTGGACATGGTCATTTGGTTAAAATTATGCGCTAGGTTCAAGTACATCTGGTATGCTATCAACATTTACACAAAGTGATTCTCTATGAGGTTCTTACCTTTGAAAATCATAATAGGCTCCTGATATGGAATTTGGATTGAATCATGTTGATTATAAATTATGTTATGAGGCATTCTTACTATGCTTGATAAATTTTCATGAGGAAAGTCTGTCAAAAACTTGTCCTCTACTTTATAACTCTAACCAAAATTTCATCCTTGTTTTCCAATATGTGACGCTCAAAAATATAAGGATCATACATGGATGGTGTAATAACATAGTTTTTATCACTTTTATTTTCACCCTTTGAGGAAATGTCTTATCTCTCTTCATCCAAGTGGCATAATTGGAACACCTCTAGGTTGTGGGTAGCCTAAGAATGAGGTGAATCTCTAGATAGGGCTAGCTTCATTGATGTACCACTTGTAAATAACTACCACACCTAAAATTTATGAGGGAAAAGGGAAATAAAATTGAAATTAAACTATCCTAAGGGAGGTGATACACCAAATTTTTTGATGACTACCAACTAGCTGCATGTTACACATGAGAATAAGGGACTAATTAGACATACACTTCTCCAATCCAAATCTTCTCACATCAATATTTAATTATGAGGTTTTGATGAATGTTTAGGCTTGGAGGAATAAATAAGAGGAATAATATGTCACTATTTTATTAAATTAACTTACTCAACCTTGACACATCAATATAACACTTCACAATACCTACAAGAAGAAGCTTTCCAATTGCAAATAGGTGAGAGAATGAAATAACAATGCTAAGGAAACAATAAGTCATCACTAAGAAAAAGAAATAATATAAGTGAAAACACTATGAAAAATCATGGAAGAGGTAAATTTTTTTATTCTTTATTGATCCATGGTATGCAAATGGGTAGGCTTCACCATACTCAAGTGGAGCATAGTTTACAAAGGCCAAAATGGCTAGTTCTTATAGAACTTGAGAGAGAAAGGAGAAGAAATAAGTACAAAGGTCACAAGGACACTTGTCATGCTAAGAGAATGAGTTAATTGTGAATGCTAAGAGGGTGTGAAATGGACCATGCAATGTCATAAGAGACAAGTGGATTTCCAAGTCATGAAACTCATGAAAAGTGGTGTGGAATTCCCTTTGTTGGCTTTTAAAACTGCCTTCATGATTTATCCATATTTTAACATCCTAATAATTGATTATGGATAGGTATAATGATAAAAATAATATGGAAGGATTTCAAATATTCTTCTCCATGAATTTTTTTAGTCTTACTCATCTGGAATCTCTTAGAAGTGAGCCATCACTGCCTGTAATCTAAAAACACTCCTCTTTCACACACCTTACACACATGGCCTAAAATTTGGGTTTATTTTACCATTAAAATACATAAAAATTGGTTAAATAAATGTTTCAATACCATCTATGGCCTTAAATATAGGAGACACACCTTACAAGCAACCCACTTAAAGTTATTTACCCTTCTTACTATCATGTTCACTATACCAATTTTGAATGGTTTAGATGAGATCTCTATTAGGAATATTTAGGAGTTTTTAAAAGCCATAAAATTTAAATGGGGAGTTATTAATTCTTAATATTCTTTTCAAATTTTATTTCATCTCTTGAAACCTCTTATAACCTACATAATGCACAAAACAATCATAATTACCCTATTTTGTACCCCATTTGTATAATTGGTACAGTCTAAAAGTATGGGGATTATCCTGATGGAGTCCCCTATAAATTTGAATAACTTTAATTTTATTTTCACCCCAATTTAATAACCCTCTAACTTCATCTTCCCAATCAAGTCCTTATCTAAGGGTTTGCAAGGGTTTTGAGTGCTTTAGGCTCTTTAGTTTGTCCATGCAGATTTGACATTGAAGTTAACAAAAAATTACACAATATCATAGTTAAATAACTTCATAAAATTCCCCAAAATCCTTTAATATCCATGTAAATACTCATGAAAGATGTGAGCATTTCAACTTAGCCTATCAATTTTGTCTTCTCCATTCCCTATAGGCTTGAAGTTATCTTGAGCCAAAAATGGCCTTTTTTGTGCTTCCTCTACAAGGTGAAATATTTAAAATGATTTAAATTACCTAAAAAATATGACACAATCCATTTTAATGTTCATATTATGTTACAATTATAAGTGCCCATCCATTTGGCCTCTAGGCCTAAACCTTGCCTATTAGGCTTGACTGTAACTCTTATGGATTTGGACCACCTATTGAGCATAAAATTTCATTTATTGGTATATTATGATTATATAAGTATATTCCAGATTTCCAAAAAATATTTAATTTTCTCTATAGCCTTTTGTCCATTCTTTTGTCTTCATTATCCAAAATGGTCAGTTTGTGTATAAAGGAGAGTACCCTCTATCTAAGAAAAAATAGAGGGTTATTACCATATTTACTTATATATTTTGAATGTTTTAGAGGGTTATCTAGGTTATATATACAATATTAGCCAAATTTTATTCTTTTATAAATTCATTGAACCCTAAAACTCCTTAGATCCCTAAGGCAAACTCCTGGAAAAGGCAAACTATGCAAGGGTTTTAGAAAATAGACTATGATACTTGAAATGAGTCCATTTTATATTAAAAATACATTATGATGGTTTCATTATACTATTATGACAATTTCTAAGCTTTTTCCATCTCCATTCCTGACTCTAACTCCCTACATACTCCTCATGCTTTGACTAGGACTGAGTGTGACCTTTGACTGTGTCTTATTATTTGGCATCATACTTGTAGGTGTTATTTTCTTATTTGGAATTTGAAAATTTTATATGATCCTATTTTATAATTTCCAAGATCATATCTTAGTGGTTTTGACCTATTTTTTTCATGCTTAGGCTATATCCACCTCAAATATCCCACTCCTTTTACTCTTTGTCCCTCATAGTCAACTCTAATTGACTGTGTGGGGTCCTGTAGGTGTATTTCTACCTAAAAATTATGTCCATTTGAGGATTTTAGGAATAAATTTTTATATTATATGCATATCCATATTCACAAGTTTATATGGTCAAGCACCTACCTTATAGGGCTTCACAGTCTATTGTACGTCCACTTCCAAGCAAGAGATACCTGTAGATGTATATAGGGCTCAAAACATAATATGTTATCTTCTCTAACTAGTATTTAGGTAATGAATGCTATACTATACCATATAAAATCATTAAATTATGAAGCATGGTTTGTATTTCCAACCTAATATGAAGAGGTCTATTTGGATTCAACCCTGTAGGTGATCACTGCATGAGTTTAGTGCATGAAAACATAACTTTGGGCCTCCTAAAAATCTAGTTTCAACTAATCACCTACCCTCCAAACCTTGTATAATTCTTGTACTATGAATGTGATATAATTCAAGGTCATTTATATACCCCAAATCTCTTTTTGACCTTGTTACAAGATATCTACACAAGAGCTTGGATCTCTATTTTCACTTTTTAGGGAAAAGATCCCTGAATCCAGTCCTTATTTGATCTAAAATGATTTACACCTTATTTTTCCATTTTTACACCTCAAATAGGTTTTTCCTGATCAACAAACATGTTAGGGTTCAATAGGAAGCCTTACCATATTCTAACATTCCGTATAAGTGCCTTCATGGCTTTGTAGTACCACTTGTAGGTGGACATTTCCACATACACAGGAAGTAGATACAAATTTGGACAATGAACAAGAGATACATATTAGTGATAAATACTATGCCCTTACCAATATTTCTAATGTACTCTTATAAATATATGATATTGAAACATATATCAAACTTTCCATTTCAACATGATGTCATCAAGGAGGCTCTTATTGGTGTGAATGAGTTGTATGCAGGTAGTAATCATGGAATGGAGCAAAATATGTGGATGGATGGCCTCATAATACAACTCCAAATAATTTTAAATCCCTCTAATTCATGATTTACATTAATGAGATCTTAATAGAATTTCCAAAACACCCATTCCAACACGAAAACTTCTTGTAAACCCCTGTTATAGAGTAGACATGGATAATTAATGATTGGTTTATGTGGTGTATGAGCTATAGACCAAACTTTCATCTCCTTAAAACATTAAAGTGAACTATATATAGCTCCTAATGACTTTAAAAAATTGATACACCCTAATTATAACTCTATGAACAAGTTGGGCAAGCCCCATACAAGTGACTTCAAGTGGGATTGAGTGAAGAGTTGACTGTGAGGAATGATAAGATTGAAAGTTGCTCAAATCATGGTGTTATTAAACTAAATATGGAAAGAGGTGATCATATTTCCTTTATACCTATGTAACACCATCTTATATTCACATGATACCTCTGTAGAAGACCAACATTTGACAAGGAAGAACTTGATTGAAGCTTCATAATGGTGACACCTTCCTAAAATATGAGACAACTTACACATAAAAACGCCATGAAACATGAAACCAAGCATGAATATAATTTTATAAGATATCCAACATCCTCTAGAGTTAACATCACTAACTAGATTGTATAGACTTGTCCAAATTAGAGCAAAACCTATAGGGTGTAGGAAATAATGAGCAAAAAACATAGTCAACTTGTTAGAGATGGTTCATAAAGCATGGTTGATAAATATTCAAAATATTATAATGTAAATGGATCTATTTGAGTTTAATTTCACCTCCCAAATGCACTTGAATTGAAACTTCTCCAACTATTTGTACCAATCGTAAACCTACTGACCACTTTTATATGTCTAAAAAGGTAAAGGAGTAGAATGGTTTTATATCAACTTTGGCACTTATAGATAATTTAAAACATATAATTTAGTCTAAGGAATATTAATATACATTCCATGACCTTCTCCCACATGTCAAACTCTCTCATGGGCCGTATAAGTGCTAAACTCCTCTTTTTTAGTTGATTTCTTGATCTTCAATTTGATAACCTATAATTTTTAGACAAGATTTCCATTAATAATAAGTAATCTGACTTATTATATGTTTTATAGGAAATTAGGACACTTTTATACCTTGAAAACTATTCCACTTGCATTTATAAATCTTAAATGGCTTCTAAATGACTCAAAATGACCTATTGACTAATTAGACCAAGACCAAGGCTAATATGGAATTAAATGACATAAAAAACTTATAATACACTCTATTATGAAATATTAAACAATATATAAACCAATAATGATAAATTTTTTACCTATAGTGGTCCCAATTTGACTTGTAGGGTCAAATTTGGTCAATAAATTGGTGACTCATAGGGGTAACATGCCTACTATGCTAACTAGACCAGTAACCTTATCAGTCCATTGGGGTTAGGGATTAATATAAAGTTTAAAAAAAAATAAGTTGACCTAACACTTCAAAATAATATTTTATCAAGACAAGACCAATGACTACCTCAACCACACAAAATAAAAGACACATAAAGTAAAAGTAAAGACATATGTGCTTCATGAGCACTTATAGAACACACACACCAATCTAAAAAAATGACTCAAAAAATAAATAAAATGAGATGAAAAATCTTTATTTGATCTAAGGGGAAGTTTGAAACACTTCTTGCTTCATAAAAATAAGTAATTAATGAGACATATAGTCTTTTGATCCTTGACATTAATGCCTCCAACTTGTTCATGATGTTTGCTAGCTTCATTGGCATGATGTTCAATGAGAAAAAAGTAGTTCCAAATAGGTTTTATATGTAAATTAACACTTATTAGATCTAAATATCCTCAACTTTCTCATATGTATACTCAATTACAACCTTTGATGGTGGTTCAACAAGGCATACCTTCTTAATTTCCATAGTACTCTTAATAAGATTAGGTTTCTTCTCAGCTACAAGGTCTCATAGCTCATCAAGGAGCTTTGAATATTCTACCCAATCTTGGCCATTTTACACCATGAACTACTCTTTCTTCACCTTGTCATGTACTTGATCCTCAACTTGGCAAATCTCTTTAAGCTCTTGAAATAACTTCATTTACAACTGCCAATCATCTTTGTCCTCTTTATCATCTAGAACCACTACCTCTTCAATATTCTATTATTAATATATGAGGTCATAAATATGGTTTTATTCAAGCTATAGTGAATCTAAGGGTGATTCAAAATTAGGTTGAGTTATTGGGTCATCTTCAATAACAACAACTTCCACCTTGGTCTCAAGATATTTTTTAAGCCTACAACCTCTTTGGGGATGACTTGAAATTTTTCTCCATCCTTAATAACACATTAATATACATGATTGAGATGATTATCCACCACTTTTTGATTATATATATATTATTCTTAAAGTAATTACATCTTCAAGTGTTTTTCACATTCCTCATAGATAACTTTAAAAGAGTCTTCAACATGTTTCTTTTCATACAAGAAGACATAATTACACTTGTGATCACCAAAAGGAGTCTCTATAATTATTTCCTATAATTCAACATTTATAAAATCTTGATGGATCCCAATTTTTGATTAAACCATTGTAACCTAACTTTTATTTTCAAGGACTAAAAAATCCTCAATTTATTTCTCCTTCTTGGTCATGCCAAGACTAGGCATCTTGTAATCAGGTGATTTAGTCCAATGAGGCTACCAAGGAAGTATGTTTTTTTCAAACAAGGGTTATAAATTGTTATCAAACAAGTGATATTATTTAGGTTCCCACACCATAGGTCCATTAAATAAAAAATTGATAGGCTGAGGACAAGATGAACTAGTAGGTGGAAGTGGAACATATAACTCAATATTAGATCAAGAGTGAAATGTAGGGTATACTTTTGGAATCTCTTGAGGAAGAGGAGGCAAAAATTGGGATAAAATATCTTGATTTTCTTCATTAAATATAAAAATCACTTCATTGACATGTAATTTATATTTATCACTCTCTTGAGGAAGGTTAGATTGGGTGTGTTTAGGCATAGAATCTTCTTTGGGATCTAAACCTTCCATCACACCTTGACTTAGCAATCTCATCCTTAACTCTATCTAGCTCTTTAATTTTCTTGGATAGGTTATCTTGAAAAATTATTTCTTTAATTCAATATGAATATTCATGAAGATGAGGAGCATAAGAGGACTAACATGGAGAATAAGAGGTCCCTTGAGGAAGGGTGGGAGGGACTTGCATAGGATCAAATTCTTTCTCAACCTCAAACTCTTTGTCTAGGATTTTATCCTCTTTCTTTCCACATGATTCCAATATCTTATTCTAGCTTATAATTTTGGGATTAGGAGTCTCTTTTTGAGGTGGTGACGCAAATTTAGGAGTGGATGAAGTGTTAAATAAATTTGGAATCTCCTTAATCTTGGATTATCCAACTTGGGATTTCATATCTAGAAGTCTTCTATTGAGGTGGAGGTGTAATGGGAGAGGGATATGAGGGATTAAATTCCACTTCCTTTTTTAATGAGATGGAGTGATGCATTCTCTCATTGGCCAACTTAATCTACCTATCAAGTTTTGCTTCAAAAATAAGGCTTATCTTTCCAACTCTCTCTTCCAGATGATTGGGAAAAGAATGGCTTTGATAAGTTTGATTGAGTTTATGAGTAGGAATCATGTAGGACTGATAAAAATGTTGGGGAAGTGGATATGAGGACTGATAGATTTGATGAGTCTTCTCCTCATGAATTCTTATCCTATCTTCTAAAATGTAATTAGTCCACCCACATCTAACATTTTGCTTATAAGCCTTTGCCAATTGGCTCTCTCAATAGGTGCCCACTCTCTTTTGACCAACTCTAATTAATCTCTCAACTTATGACTGAGATGACTAGGAACATATTAACCATGTCCCCTTAGTGTATCAAGCTCTACCATGTACTTCTCATAGCCCAAGAGATTTTTCTTGAAAGTGGAAATGGACTGATTTGAGAAGTGACTAGGTTAATTAGGAGGAGCATTATATTGAGAAGGCTAGTTATAAGATTGATACAACTCATGACTAGGTTGGTAAGGATCATAATAGAGATGGTAAATATCATATTGGAGCTAGTAAGGATCATGACAAGGTTGATAAGGAATGTCATAAGCTTGATAAACCTCACAAACTTGTGTAAAATAATACTCAACATGAAGGTTAGCCATGGAACTTCATTAAGAATCAAGAACACAAGGAATAATTATAAACAATCTTGAAAAGGAATACTTGTGCTACTTGACCATTTGATGTAACTTTAGAGTCACCATTGTTGTTTAGATAGATGCCTCTAAAGGCTGATGTGTTGAAAGACAACACCAAAAATCTTTCAACTCATTAGACTAAGAGTCCCATCAAGGATGCCAAATATTATTTCCACCTAGATTTACACCCTTTGAAGATATGCCTCAAATCTCCTTATCCATGTAGCACAATTGAAACACATCTAGGTTATGTGTATCCTAAGAATGAGGTGAATCTCTAGATAGGGATAACTCCCTTGATGTACCACTTGTAAATCACTACTACACCTAAACTTTATGAAAGAAAAGGGAGAAAAAATTGAAAGTAAACTATCTTAAAGGAGGAGATACACCAAATTTGTTGATGAATACCAACCAAATGCATGTTAAACATGAGAACAAGGGGCTAACTAGACATACACTTCTCTAATTTGAATCTTCTCACATGAATATTTCATTATGAGGTTGTGATGAATGTTTAGGTTATAAGGATGAAATAAGAGGCATAGGATAACACTATTTGAACATACTAACTCACTCAACCTTGAAACATTAATAAAACACTTCACATATCCTATAAGAAGAAGCTTTCTAACTGCAAATAGGTGAGAGAAAGAAACAATAATGCTAAGGAAATAATAAGTCATCAGTAAGCAAAATCAATCATCCAAGTGAACACAATATAAAAAGTCATTAAAGAAATAAAAAATATTAGTATTTATTTATCTATGGTATGAAAATGAGTAGGACTTCACCATACTCAGGTGGAGCATAGTTTACAAAGGCTAAAATGGTTAGTTATTATAAAACTTGAGAGAGAGAAGAGAAGAAAGAATTCTAAAAGTCACAAGGACATTTGTCATGCTAAGAGAATGAGTTAATTTTTAATGATAAGAGGGTGTGAAATGCACCATGAAAGGTTATAAGAGACAAGTGGCTTTATAAGTCACGAAACTCATGAAAAGTGGCATGGAATTCCCTTTGTTGGATAAAAAATATGCCTTCATGATTTATCTCTATTTGAACATCAAAAAAATAATTATGGATATTTTTAATGATTTTATAAAGAGGGAAGGATTTGATACATTCCTCTCCATCCATTTTTTATAGTTCTACTCATCTAGAATATCTTAGAAGTGAGCCATCACTGCCTGTAGTCCAAAAAAACTCTTATTTCACACACCTTGCACACTTGGCCTAAATTTTGGATTTATTTTCTCATGAAAATACATGAAATGGGTTTAAATACATGTTTCAAGACCATAAATGGCCTTATATTCATCAATCACACCTTAAGATAAACCCACTTGAAGTTTTTCACCCTTCTCACTATCATGTTCACTATAGCAGTTTTGATTGGTTGAGATGAGAGCTCTTTTAGGATAAATTAGGAGTTTTTAAAAGGAATTAAATAGATATGGGGAGTTATATTAATTATCAATATTCCTTATAAAGTTTATTTAATCTTTTGAAACCTCTTATAACCTACACAATGCATAAAATAGTCATAAATAACCTATTTTGTATACCATTCATATATTTTCATATAGTCCAAAAGCATGGGGAGTATCCCAAGAGAGTCCCATAAAAGGTTAAAAAAAATTCATGGTAATTTCACCCCACTTTTATATCTCTCCAACCTCATCTTCCTAACTGGGTCCTTATCCAAGGGTTTGTAAGGGTTTTGAGTGCTTTAGGCTCTTATGTTTGTTCATGCAAATTTAATGTTGAAGTTGCCAAAAAATTACACTAGAAAATAGTTAAATACATTCATAAAATTCCCCAAAATCCTTTAATATCCATGTAAATCCTCATGAAAGATGTGAGCATTTCAACTTAGCCTATTGAGCTTGTCTTCTCCATTCCCTATAGGCTTGAAGTTGTTTTGAGCCAAAAGTGGACTTATTTGTGCTTCCTCTACAAGGTGAAAGATTGAAAATGTCTAAAATGACTTCAAAAGCGTGACACAATCTATTGGAATATTCATTTCATCTTACAATTGGAAGTAACCCTCCATTTGGCCTTTAGGCTTAAACCCTACCTACTAGGCATGACTACAAATCTTGTGGATTTGGACCACCTATTGAGTTTTGTAGTCATGTAAAATGACATATTTGGTTACTTGAGTGTGGCTAATTATACCCAATCCATAGGTCCTCCTACTTGCTTTCATAACCCTCATAGGATTCTATCTCACCAATTCCCATTCATCCACAACCTTCTAGACTTAACCCTTACAGACCTAGGTAGCTCTTTTAGGCCTAGATCCATCCCCCCAAGTTTCATTCCCTTTGGATAATAACACCCAACTTGGATAAGATCATTTAAACCTAGGGTATCTTGTTTTTGTCACTATTGTCAAAGTGTAAATTTGGTTTAAATGATCATATTTTCCTAAATCTTTATCTTAATTCATTTCAGCCTAATGTGAATTCATTTAACCAAAGATCATTAGGTTCCATATAAAAGGACATTAAAATTCCATTTATAAGGGTTGACACTCATTTAGAATAGAAATTCAATAATACAAGTAAGTACACTCAAGCACTTTTCCCTATTCTTTGCATACAACCTTCCAATATTATTTTAAGCCTATTTAAAACCTTGCACTAGTTACTAGCCATCTAAAGTACACCTAGATTCAAATATAGTTACATTTTCATACATAATTAAACCAATCACTTCAATTGCATAACTAAATTATCTTGATCCCTCTTTAGAGTATAGGTATGTAGGTAGCATGCCCACACACGGGGTGTGAAGTGTGTCTAGCATATCCTTTACACACTAACCCCTTGTATCTCTTTCCCAAGTTACCATTCAAGTTCAAGCATAAATAGATATTATGGATTTGAAGATTAAAATAGATGCATTATGAGATTCATATACTTTTGAGCTTTGAAATTTCATTAACAGGGTAACATAGACTTGCCAAGTAGAACCCAGAAAACTCAGATCACCTAGACAATAATGCCAAAAATGGACTATAGTGCTAAATAGTAGGGTGTCCCACTTTTAGTAGTCCTATCCAATCAGAAAATGAAGTTCAAGAACCTTTTTTTGACATTGTCCTAGTCCTATACCTGAATTCTCAGACCTTGTCTTAGATTGGACAATCAGAATAAGCTAAGTCATATTTTCTCTTGCTTATTACTATTTTAAGAAAAGGCAAAAATACAATCTATTTAAATAAATTAGTGGCTTAATTACTGAATATTATTTATTGATTTACTCTACTCATATCTATTTATCTAATTATGAATAAAACTCCATTATTCTAAAAAATAATAAAACATTTAGTGAACCTAACTTACTTTGAATTTTGCACAAAAGCCGTAGAAACTTTAGGGTAAATTATTTCTAATTTTTTGCCATAATTTCTTGATTTTTCCTCTATTTAAAAATAAAATCTATACAAATTAATTACAAAATTAACATATATTTTATAAAAACCCTAGTTTACACATACTAGGTCTTTTTTGTATACAAACACATTCCAAACACTAGGAAAAATATATTGCTAATTATAGAAATATTTTCTATTTTTTCCTATATTTTTCAAGAAAAATTCTATTAATTTTCTATAAATTCATATCAAATTTTTAATACTGCCATACTAATTTTTAAAAAGTCATTCCAAAACCCTAGTTGCATCAATTATCTCCTAGCTATTTTCTTTTAATGTTCCAATCATTTTCTAAATTTTAGTTGAATCTCAAATTCAAAAAATCAATTTCAGATTCAAAAATTCATATTTATTTGCATAAATATTTTTGAAAAATCCATACTTGTATATACTATCTCTTAATTTTCTTCTTGAGGTATCACCTTACATCCATAGCCAAAATTCAAAAATGATGATCATTTATTTACAAACTTTTCTTACATTTATTGAAAATAATAAGGAAACCATAATGGGCCTTATCATGTATATGAATGATGAAGTCTGTCATATGTTAGTACAAATATTCATCCTTTGCATTTCATGTTTATGTTTCATTATATGGGATGATATTACAAAATTTATTGCAAAAAATGCATAAGACTTCAAAATTATTTTTTTTAAATTCTCTTTTGCTCATACAAAATAATTACCAACTCCATTTTGCTAAACACATTCAAAATGTTATGTTACATGTCAAATTTTTGTCTTTTTGCAAAAAATCATGTTCTCTATCCTTTGATTTTTATTCCACATGCAGAATTTTTTTCAAGCTTATCATGCTAAACACATTAGAAATGTCATAACACATGCCAAAGTTTCTTATACATTCATGCACAAATTCATGTTTTCTATCACTTGCTCTTTATCTCTCATGTCAATTTTTTTTCAAGATTATCATGATAAACACATTAGAAATGTCATATCACATATAAATATTGTAAATGTATTCATGCACAATGTCATGCTCTCTATTTCATACTTTCTCTCTCTCATGAGGAATTTTTTTAAGACTATCTTGCAAAACACATTAGAAATGTCATGATTCAAGTCAAAGTTTTCTATGCATGAATGCACAATTCCATGTTATCTATCATTGGTTTTATATCTATCATGTGGAATGATGTTTATAATAATATTGTTATACATGGTTTATATTTATATTTATCTAACTCTTTGGCTACTTTTAAGTATCTCCCTATCACTACTAGACACAAGCAAACACTAGTGGTTATATCTATCCCTCCTCTCTTCAAACTTGGTTCACCTAGATTTTATCCTGGACCTAATACCAACTCTATGCATATAGTAGATTATATGGTACATGATATCACAAAATTTTATGAAGATAGGTAGGTTGATTACACCCATGGTTATGCTTTGTCACTCAAATTAGCACCCTTTCTGATCTAGTTTCAGCTCCACCTATTATAATTCTTCCTCCAGTATAGATTCTACACAATTGAGAACTTCATCACTAGCATGGATAGTTCATACACCTACATAGCCTCTAAATTATAGATAACTTCCAAGTACCATATTCACACCTAGAGTAGTTTGATTGAGATATCATGCATCTACACATAAAGCACATGTTCAGAGAGCTTCTCCTACTTCTAGATGGGTCCCTAAGAGCCCTACAGTTGCATCCACTTCTTATAGTTATAGAGGGACCCCACAATCAGTTTCTAATTCAAATATTTTAGAGCATTTAAAACATATATAGCTTTCAGAGCCATAGTCTCAACATTTCCATCATGCTTCATGATCATATACGATCCTTCTTCTTGATACAAGACAACATGATAGGGAGTCTCCCATGAGATTCATCGGTTAATATCATTTCTTTGCAGTATTACTTGTACATAGATTCCTTTTACTTGATTATACATAGTTAATTTTGAGTTTCTTATAAATAGTCTCTCCTACTTGATTTTACATAGTTTAAATATTTCTAAAAAATACAAAAACATTCACAAAATTTCAAAATAAAAAAATTTAAATAATTAGAAAATACCAAAAACATTTTGATTATATGCATCATCCATGATTTGCATTTATACTTTCATGCTAAGACTTGAATTTACTATTCAATGTTATTATTTTTCAATTATCTACATTAACATGCTTCACTTGATATTCTTTGAGTGTGTGTACTGGCATCTATCTACTTGATTGCTTTACTCTACCCATTGAGGGGGTATTCCTACTTCTACATTTGAGACACACATTGATATACATACCCACCAGGGGCATATTATACATGATAACACCATCCATGTTATATCAATCTTACACTACACACTCTAAGTTATCATACTGATATACATTACTTACCAGACTACACAATTTACTATATCAACATTTCACTAGTGTCTAACACTTGTGTATCTCTTAGCATATACCTAGTCTTGTACTAAATGTGTCTTACATACTTTCACTCTTTCTTTGATTTATTAGATGTGATCATACCTTTCTAATTTTTACATGCTTTCCTTTCTTGCTTTACATATCTAGATGAGATTGCATTTCTAGTTCCAATTTTGTTTCTTATGTGTGACTTAGAACATCTACCAATGTCCTTTGCTTCTATTTGTGTGTGTGTACCATTGGAAATTTACCAATGTCCCTTGCTTGTACTCTTCTATGTACTTGTGGCCCTCATACCAATCTTTGATTATTTTAAATTATATGTGTATGTGGTATTTGAACATGCCTTGTATGTTTTCTTTCTAGTTTGAGTGACATGTGCCCATGTCCCTTATTTACATGGCCCCTTGGCCAACCTTGTATGCTTATTGATTCTTGATTCTTGATTTACATGCTTGTTTATTGATTGATTATCCTTATTTTCAATGTCATGATCCATATCATGCATTTACCTTACTTTCTCAGATGCCATGATGGACATCATGCTCCATCCCTCCTTGACAACTAAAAACTAACATCTAACATTTCCTATTTTAGTTCAATATATTGTACATGATTTTAAATTTATATATCTATCTAGGCATACCCATGTTGATCTAACAATCTATCAATACAAACATTGCTATATCTAGAGATATCTTATAAAATTTCATTGATATATCATGTATCTATGCAACATAACACACATGAAATATTCTTTTCTTTTGAGGGTAGTCATTACAAGTGCAATAATTCTTACCCTGAGAAGAGGGGGAAACAAATATGGGTTTTGTCATAGAGATCAAAGTTCCTAGAAGTCAAAATAATAACATTCAAATCAACTAGTTCAAAATCCAAAAGTCAAACCAGTCAAAATAGAACAAAAAAATAGTTATAATTCTATATCAACAACCAATTTTTAGCACATGACAACAATGCCAAAAATAGACAACACTGTAAAAAATAAGGGTATCCTCATTTTGGTGATCCTGTCTAGGCAAAAAAACACCCAAGTTTTCTAGTATTAGGCAAAAAATTTAGCTCAGCTACATTTTTTGCACATCCAGATCAGTCAAAAATAATATTTTTAGTATAATTTTCTTAGGGAATCCATATATAGTGGGGTATCATACGCAACATGATGGCTCTCACTTCTAGTTTTAGATTAAGTAGTTGACATAACTTCTAGATTTGAATCCATGTTCTAGACACCAACAATTGGGGGAAATGTGCATGGCATATTAGTCTTTTATTTTTGAGTTTAGTTTATTACCTAGGCATTTTTAGTAGTTGCATGCCTTACTCCATTTACAGGTGGTTGACATCATCTCAAGTTAAACTTTCATACAAGTTTAACTTGCCAAGTACCCGAGTTCTCAAGTTGGCTTTCACATAAGCATATTACATCAGTTTTAGATTGGCTTTCATATAAACCTAACTTCCATCTTTTGAAATGGCCAAGAGTGGCCTAGTTTCTAGCATACATTCAGCAATCCACTCCACATTGTCAAATTTTTCAAAGCATCCATGGGCTCCATGAACCATCTCATATGACATATATTCTATACTAATATCACTTAATAGCTTCACTTCATAGGACAATGATGGATCCAAAGGGCCAGCATTTATATTATTGAGACACCTATTTAGAGGGTTTGAACACATAGTCCAAACATTAATTATCACATGCATGATCATTTATATTTAATCAACAGTCAATGATGGAACCAAAGGGCTAACCTTTATATTCTTAAGCCACCTATTTAGAGGGATTGAACACATAGTCTAAACATTGATTATCATATGCATGATCATCTAACTTAACTCAGTAGGTGACGATGGAGCCAAAGGGTCAACCTTTGTTTTCTTGAGCCACTTTTTATGGAATTTAACACTCAACTCCATTTGTGATATAATTGTTGGTACAACATTGTCCAATAAAGTTTAGCTTTACTTAGGATCACAATAGGTTTTGTATTGGTTCATGTACATGGTGAGGTGTATTCATTCCTTTATCTTCCTTTTTATTTTACCAACTTTTGTATGTTCTTATTTTATATCATATAATAAAAACTGATCTACTCATTGTTCATTTCATTGATTCACACTTGCATTATGTGCTCTCTATGCACTATCCAACATTACTTAGCATCACACAAACTTCATGGGCTTCACCTTTGTAGGTAAGTTTAGGTATGTTTTTTATTTTTATTTTTTTCTTTATCCTAGTATTTTACTTTGCTACATCATTAAAATAAAGGGGGGGGGTAAATGTAGTCATGTAGAATGTGATATTTGGTTACTTGAGTATGGCTAATGACACACAATATATAGGTCCTCCTACTTGCTTGCAAAACCCTCATAATATTTTATTTCACCAATTCCAAGTCATCCACAACCTTTCAGACTTAACCCTTATAGACCCAAGTATCTATTTTAGGCCTAGATCTATCCCCTCATGTCTTATTCCCTTTATACAATAACACTCAACTTAGATATGAGTGGTGAAACACAAGGTGTCCTATTTATGGTGCTATTATCCAAGTGAAAATTTGGTTCAAATGGTCATATTTTCTTGAATCCTTATCTTAATTCATGTTGGCGTAATGGAATTCATTTAACTCATGATCTTTAGGTTCTCTATAAAAGGCCATTCAAAGTCCATTTAGAAGGGTTAACACTAATTTATAAGAGAGAAATAAGAATACAAGAAAGTACACTCAAACACTTTTCCCTATTTTCTTCATAAAACCTTCCAATATTATTCAAATTCTATTAAAACCCTTTCACCAATTCTTAACCATCTAAAGTACACCCAGTTTCACATCTAGTTGTATTTTCACACATAATTGCACCAAGCACTTCAATGGGAGAACTACATTAGCTTGATCCCTCCTCAGAGTATTGGTATGTGGGTAGCATGTCCACATAAAAGGTTTAAATTTAATCTATTATATACTTTACACACTAACCCCTTGTCTCTCTTTCCTAAGTTTCCATTAAAGTTCAAGCACAAAGAGCTCCTAGGGTTTTGAAGATTAAAATATACTCACAATGAGCTCCACAAATTTTTGAGCTTTGATATTTCACTGACAAGGTAACACAGACCTATCAAGCATAACCCAAATCACTTGGAAAATAGTGATATAAAAGGACTAAAACATTGAATAATAGGATGTCCCAACTTTTATGCTCCTATCCAATCAAGAAATGAAGTTTAGGAGCCTATTTTTGACATTGTCCTAGTCTTATACCTAAATTCTTAGACCTTGTCTTAGAATAAACAAATCAAAATAAGCTAAGTCATATTTTATTTTATTTGTTACTAATTTTATAAAATACAAAAATACAATCTATTTACATAAATCAGTGGCTTAATTATTGTACATTATTTACTGATTTACCCTACTTAGACCCATTTATTTAATTAGGAATAAAACTCCATTATTTTGAAAAATAATAAAACAAGTTTCACCATTTCTTGCTTGGTCGCTTATGGTTTTCTATGTGTATTCCAATCGTTCACACATTCCTAAAATGTCTCTATAGCCTCTGGTCCATTCTTTTGTCCTTATTCTCCAAAAATGTTAGTTTGCACATAAAGGGAAGTACACTCTATCTGAGACAAAATAGAGGGTACTTCCCCTATTTACTTAGATATTTTAAATGTTTGAGATGGTTTTCCAAGTTATGGATACAATTTTAACCAAAATTGAGCCTTTTATCAATTCATTTGACCCACAAACTCCTTAGATCTCTAGGGTAAACTCTTAGAAAAGGTAGACTATGTAGGGATTTTAGAAAGTAGATTGTGATGCTTGATATGAATCCCTTATCTATTAAAAATACGTTATGATGGTGCCATTATAATGTTATGATATTGATAAAGGTTTTTTCATCTCCATTCCTGAATCCAACTCCCTATATACTCCTCATACTTTGATTGGTTAGGACTGAGTGTAACCTCTGACTATGTCTTACTCTTTGACATCATACCTATAGGTGTTATTTTCTTAGTTTCAATTTAAAAATGTTATATGAGACTCTTTTATACTTTTAAAGATCATATATTAGTGGTTTAGACCTATTTATTTCATTCTTGGGCTATATCCACCTCAAGAATCCCACTCCCTTTATTATCTGTCCCTCACAATTAACTATAATTGACTATGTGGGGTCTTATAGGTGTCTTTCTCCCTAAAAATTATGTCATCTAGCCTATAGGAGCCATATTAGTCTTTTAGGAATAAAATTTCATATGATATGTATCTCCATATTCACAAGTTTTTATTTTTAAGCTCTTACTATGCACTTATAGGGCTTCACAGTCTATTATACATCCACTTCTAGGTAAGAGATACTTGAAGATGCATATAGGGCTCAAAAAACAATATGTTATCTTCTATAACTGACCCTTAGGTCATGAATGTTGTATTAGACCATATAAAACCATTTAATCATGAAACATGGTTTGTATTTTCAGCCTAAAAGGAAGAGGTCTATTTGGGCTCAGACCTATAGGTGATCACTGACTGAGTTTAGTGTATGAAAACACAACTTTGGGCCTCCAAAAAAACTAATTTAAACTAATCACCTACCCTATAAACCTTTTATAATTCTTGTTATATGTAGGGGATATAAGACAAGGTCATTTAGATACCCCAAAGCTATTTTGAACTTGTTACAAGATATGTATAGAAGAGCTTGGATCTCTATTTTCACTTTTTGGGGAAAATATCTCTGAATCCAGTACTTATTTCTTATAAAATGATTTACACCTTATTTTTACATTTTGATACCTCAAACAAGTTTTTCATGATCAACCAATATGTTAGGGTTAAAGAGGAAGCCTTATCATATACCAATCTTCCATACAAGTGCCTTCATGGATTAGTGGTACCACTTGTAGGTGGGCATTTACACATACATAGGGTAGATACAAATTTGGATAGTGAGCAAGAGATACATATTAATGATCAATATTAGGCCGTTACCAATCTTTCCAATGTACTCTTATCAATCTATGAGATTTAAATATCTATCTAACTTTCCATCTCAACATGACATTATCAAAGAGGCTCCTATTGGTGTGAATGAGATGTATGTAGGCATTGAACATAGAATGGAGAAAAATATGTGGATGGATAGCCTCATGAAAAACTCAAAATAATTATCAATCCCTCTAATGCATTTTTTCCATTAATGAGATCTTAAGACAAGCTCCAAAATACCCATTCTAACAAGAAAACCTCTTGCAAATACCTATTATAGAGTAGACAAGGAAAACAAATGACTAGTTTATGTGGTGCATGAGCTAGAAACCAACCTTGCATATCATTTATAAATTCAAATTAACTCTCTCTATCTCATAAAAACATAAAAAAATTGATACACCCTAATTACAACTCCATGAAAAACTTGAGCAAGCCCCATACAAGTGACTGCAAGTGGGATTGAGTGAAGAGTTGACTGTGAGGAATGATAAAATTACAATTTGTGAAAAGCATGGTGTGATGAAAAAAATATGGAAATAGGTGATCGTATGGCCTTGATACCTCTATAAAACCATCTTCTATTCACATGAGACCTTTATAGAAGACCAACATTATATAATAAGGAAGAACTTGACTGAAGCTTCATAATGGTGACACCTTCTTACAACATGAGACAAATTACCCATAAAAACACCATAAAACATGAAAAAAATCGTGAGGATAATTTTATAAGAGATACAACATCCT
Source organism: Torreya grandis (assembly GCA_037957365.1). Lineage (NCBI taxonomy): Eukaryota > Viridiplantae > Streptophyta > Pinopsida > Cupressales > Taxaceae > Torreya > Torreya grandis. Next base: position 2,343,811 of record JARHVA010002539.1, on the reverse strand, counting down.
TTGGAGTCAATATCACAAATTATATTGTACAAACTTATCCAAATTATAGTAAAACCTATAGGGTGTAGGAAATAGTGAGGAAAAAACATAGTCAACTTGTTAGAGATGGTTCATAAAGCATGGTTGACAAATATTCAAACTATTGTTATGTAAATGGATATATTTTTGTGTAATTTCACCTTTAAAAGGTTTTTAATTTGAAAATTTTCTAAGTGTCTATACCAAGCACAAACCTACTGACCACTTCTATGTGTCTAGAAAGGCAAAGAAGGAGTAAAATGGTTTTATCTCAAATTTGGTACTTACAGTGCATTTAAATGTAAAATTGAGTTTGAGGAAGATGAAGAGAAATTCTATGACCTTTCCCATGTGTCAAACTCTCTCATTGTATATATAAGTGCCAAACTCCTTTTTTCAGTTGATTTCTTGATCTTTAGTTAGATAACCTATAAGTTTTAGATGGGACTAACATTATTGATATGTAATCTGACTTTTTGGATGTTTGAGAGGAAATTATGACACTTAGATACCTTTGAAATTGTGTCACTTGCATTTATGACCCCTAAATGGCTTTTAAATGACTCAAAATGATATATTAACTAATTAGACCAAGACTAAGGCCAATGTGACATTAAATAACATCAAATAGCTTATAATACACCCCATGATGAATTATTAAACCCTATATAAACCTCCAAGGATCAATTTCTACCTATAATGGTCCTAATTTAACTTGTAGGGTCAAATTTTGTTAATAATAGTATGGTTGTTAAGGAATTGGTTCTTCGACTATAGGTACCAAAGCTATTTACTGCTCTATTTTCTCTTGATTCTAATCTAAATATGGAGGCATGTGTACCAAGTAATGAGCCAATAGGTCTTGATTTTTTCCCCCTCTTTAAGTGTTATAAGATGGATAATAATCCATCTCATAAGCAACATTATCGGCATAAGGGTCTTGAACTATTTCTTCTTATGCAACCACATTACTAACTTTTGGATTGTAAATGAGGCCACTATGAGTGTAAGAATACATGTTGGGATCCATAATAAATTTTTTATGACAAAAAGGAATAGAGTTACACAAAATTCAAAAAAGTCATGCCTAAAAAGAGGTTCAAACTTGGTCTAAATTGGTCAAAAGGATGGATATGTATATCCAAAAATATTGATACAAAGACTTATGATAAAAAAATCTAATGTCAAGTATCTAATATTACATGTCTCACACAAAAAGGTCAAATAAAAGGACTGTAAGTCAAAATGCCAAATTCTAGGTCAAAGTGTTTCAAATCAATCTAATATAAGAAAAAAAAAGTTGCTAGGTCTTTTGGCTAAACATGACATCAAAATTTAGGCTCAAACAAATCATGTGCTAAGACTTTTGTCCAAACAACATCAAAATATATCATTTAAAAGATGATTTATTTAATCTAATATATTTGAAACACTTGTAACAAAAACTAGGCATTTGACTCTTGGACATAAACTTGGTCAATAAGTATGAGGTATGAAACAAAAGGCACTTGGAGATATCTTATTTTCCTTCAAATAATGGCACAAACCAAATTCTTTTGACTAATAAGCTAGGCAAATGTGAATGATGTAATTGTGCTAGATAAAGGTTCTCAAATAAAACACAAAATGGTTAGTACTTTGAAACAACTTAGACTCTATGTGAATAGGCCTATAAAACAAGTTTCAAAATAATTTGAGGGGCATAACCATCTCAAAATGCTCAAAAGGTGTGGTAAAATATTGTTTCAATACCCACATAAAGGTTTGACAAAATTTCTATGGTATAAGTGTGTTATCAAATGGACCTAGGACGAAAGGTGAAATAGGTTGGGTGGTATAAAATGTAGCCTAAGACTCAAAGTGTGAGCGATACAAAAGATGACTTGAGTCCTAACAAATGAATAAAATGATGTTGAGTCTAAAAATGGCCCTCAATTAAAATTAGGAATTGAAGTCAAGTTAAAATAAGTCAAGTGCAAAATGGTGAACCCAATTTAACACATCAAGCTTTAAAACTTGGAAGAGTCAAATTTAAAATTTAAACTATCAATGAGGGACTCAAATAAAATATGATAAAAGGTATAGAATCAAATGGGTAGCATAACTACATCAAATTGGAAGATATGACACCAAGTGTATGATGATTTTGAATAAGGAAAAAGATGGTTTTTTACTTGGGCAACATAATGCCTCCTTGTTCAAAGAAATTTGGGAACAATGTGTTTGGTTATGTTTTTTTTTAACACCAAGTTTTGACTCCACATAAAAACTAAGTAATCTAAGACAAAGATAAATTAACTAACTAATCATCTTAAATCCTAAACTGGCAAGGTATAACAAAGTGAGGTTAACTAAAATAGCAACTTTTTGAATGTTAGAGATGGATCCCATGTCTACCAACTTTCACATTAGTAAACAAGAGAAGCAACACATCAATTGGGTCGATGACACTTGGCTTGTTGTAAAAAGGTCTTTCCTTTTTTACAACCACTACATCAATAACTTGCTTAGTGTATTTTGATAAATGTGCTCATATGTCTTGGGCTTAGCCCTAACACTAAAAGGTGGTTTAACCACTCAAACCTTTGATCCTAGTGTGGTGATCTCATTTTATATACCCCACCATGGAGAGGGGTTGAAGGCAATTCTAGGAGATGAATTCTTGGGTTAAGGCTTACCTAAAGATCTCATGAGAGGTAATTAAGTCCCCCTCACATGCTAAGATGCAATGAAATAAATAACACAAAATAGCTTTAAAGGTTGTTTCTAGGTCACCTAAGCCATGTGGGTCTTAGGGAGAGCCTTTAAAACTTCTCTTTTATGCCTTTGGAATAAGGCACTTTGAAATGAAGTTGGCACTTTTAATCCCAAAAGTTTCCTAAAGGGGATGTATGGGAGATCATACACACACAACCCCATATTTTCTCAAACAAATCTAATCTAGGAAAACAATGATAACAACTTTGCAAAAACTTGAAGTGTGTTCAATTTTAATCACTAAAAAAAATGTGTGGTGATGTTATTTTATCCCCTTAGATTTAAGATGTAAAACATTGTAAAGATTACAACAAAAATACTAGATTAAGTAATAATCACCTAAGTTTTTTTTGAGCCCAAAGTTTTAAGTGTTCAAGACTTAACATGTCCAAAATTTATTTTAGGCACCAAATTTGAAGTGTGCTTGATTTTAACCAAGCTCTTTTTAAAACCTCAAATTTAAGTGTATGATTAGTTAATAAAACCTAAATTAACTTTCAAACTAGACTTTTAACCTAAAAAAACAAGATTAGGATTTCATACTTTAAAGCACTTATGATATTGAGTAAATAACTTTGCAAAATGAGTTCTCAAGTTTCACACAGTCAATCCTACTATTCCACAATACAATACCATGATTCAATAAAACCATGATTTAGATAAAAATATCATTATTCAAGTTAGTTTATAAAAAAACACACAATCCCTCTATTCAAGTTAACAATCCCATGAGTTGGGTTAGCAATCCCACGAGCCAGGTTAATAATCTTGCTATTCGGATTGGGTTGGGTTGGGTCAGGGTCATAATCCCACTATTCAGGGTTACAATCCTACTATTTGGGTTAGGTCAAGTTGGGTTGGGTCAGGGTCATCGGGCATGCCATTATGGAGACTAATAATTTAACCTGAGAGAGGATGGTTAGTATCGTGTTAGTTCCATAATGAAAACCAAAATGGAAGAAACACACTAACTAGCATAATATCTCTAGGCCTAATCACTAGGGGGATATTAGTGAGGAAAAACCATTATAAAACACAACTAAAAATGGAAATAAATGAGAATTATGAACACAAAACACAAATTTCTTACCAAATCCTTGATTTATCCAAAAGGCTCCTTCTTTAGCTTGCTTAGATTGTGTTTCAAGAGATCTTTATTAATGGAGTGTGGCCACCTTCATCTTCTCTTGGAACCTTTGGCTTGTGATGGATTTGGATCAATAATTTGGAATTATAACACTAATTTTAATTTCTTTGGAATGATTTAAGCATTATAACTTTACACCAAAAAATCTTAAAAATCAATAGGTAAGGCTTCTTATATATAGATTTTGCAAAATCATCATAATGAACTTGAACCATCCATCTCAAGATGAAGATGTGTGGATAAGAATCCATTCAATTTTTCAAGAAAAAATCAATAAATGCCTTCATAAATATTTGGGATAGATAATAATTAAAGAGGCATGGAAGTTCTTAATGAGGCATATGATGGTTTGATGAGATATTTTATGCATTTATGGCCTAAGGATGTCTTTTCAAGAAATGATGTCATTTGATGATGTAGATATTCAATATCAATTTTTAAAAATAAATATTCAAAAAGCTCCATGGAATTATTAATTAGGCTCATGATTTAGATATATTAGCTTTAAACATGATTTATCACTTTGATGCAAATCTTGGCAATTGGTGCACAAATTAATCAAATTGATTAAAATGTCATATTATTGGTTTTAAATTTGATTGGATTAGAATTAGGATGTGATGTTAGATGTGTTGGATCCATTATCCCATTTAGGATGTTTTCAACACAAAATAATAAAGGTACATGTCTCATGTAAAAAATTTGGTAAAAAATAACAATCTAGATTACCCAAGTGCAAAAATGTCATTTTGACTCAAAATGGTCTGATCAAAGTTTGCTATCTCATAAATTACATTACCCTATTTAATGATAATTTAGACAAAATTGAAACTTGTATATAATAATTTCAACTCATTAATGTGTTTTACTATTTTAGGCCAAATTTTGATGCTTTGATAGAAATTAGTCAAAAATATGGATGGAGGTAATTGGTCACCAGTTTTAGGTGTGTACACTGCCTATATAGATAATACTCTAGAAGAGGGCCTCAGATTCATAGTTTTCCTCTACATGTTGGCTTGTGTATGAATCATGCAATGAATGTAAATAAAGTACAATAGTGACCTAGCTTGTAACTTGGAAAATAAGACCTTATGACTATTCCTTTAGTACTTTAGACCTATAGCTGGGTTATTCCTTTGACTGATATCAAAATAGGGAAATATGAGACCTTTTGGTAACCTGAGTAATTCTTGAGTGCTTTTTTGGTCTGATTTCTAGGTGAAGAATGAATGAAAGTTGATATTATATTTATACCAATCCTATCGAGAGATAACTCACATTAAATCACTTAAGACAACCATTGTAGTACTTTTCATTTAAAAATTGAATGACCTTAAGGGATTGGATACTTGTGTTAGGGCATGGTAGTAATGTCAACACTACTATCTATCTTGAATGTTAGTGTCTATGGAGCAAGAGAATAGGTACATACTCAAAACTTGAAGAGGTGTAAGATAAGTATAATTTAAGCATTATAAGAAAGATAAGATGTTTGTATCATCAATATAAGGTTGATCAGACTATGAGATAGGCCAAGGGGCATAAGATAGAGCAAATGTCAGGATTGTAAAAGTAAGGCATGTGTAGAACTTAGAGTAACAACCAATGTCTAAGTTTTCTGATTTAATAAGATTGATATTTAATATAATCACAAGATATCATCTACATCCCCCCTTTAATCTATTTATGAAATTGCTAGTTTAAAGGAAAGGACTACGTATCTAAGTGTGTACATAGACCTTGTCTTTACTTGAATTGAATTTGAGTGATTTTTTGGTGACTATCCTAAAACCAAGAGCATGTTACAATGTATAATAAATCCATATAATATGGGTCAAAATTACTTGAAATATATTTAAAGTAAAAGAGAAAGGTTAAGGAGTACACTTGTGTGTCAATGTAACTGCCTTGCCTATTGTCAAGTTATTTTGCAAAAGATGTATCATTGTAAGTCTCTTAAATTGAGATCAGGATAAATATAGATAAATATTTAAAGTAAATATATCCAAGGATATATATATATATATATATATATATAGAGAGAGAGAGAGAGAGAGAGAGAGATTGGAAGATGCCCCCAAATTTGGAGCAAAAATGAGTTACCAGCTAGTAGTTGAGATTATCTTAACCAACAACCCAATGATAATTATAACTTGGTGAGTTCAGATGATCAAGTAAAAAATGAAAATTTTGAAATATTGAGTGATATAATCACCTCAACCATACCAAAAGGTAAACCAACTACTTCATGTTGGAAATGTTGTCATTGATGTCAAAGGTTTAGTATTATTGGTGATAAAGGCCCCATTACATTTAATGTTGTTTATCTTGGCTAATCTGAGTTAATATTTATTTAATATTAATGAATATATTTTTGGTTGCATATGAGACAAAATAAGGGGCCATGAAGAAGTCGAAGAGTCACAGGATAAAGACAAAAGAAGGATGGGACGCATTTTCCCATGAAGAGTCATCTTGGGGAATACCAAGAGTCACCAAGTGAAGACAAAAGAGTAAAGGGAAAATTTCTCATGAAGGGACAATTTGAGGAATACAAAAAGTCACCAAAGATAAGGACAACAATGGGAAAGACGTTTTTGGTCATGAAGGGTCACCACATGACTTTTCAAATGCTTGGATATGAAGGGTCATCCAAGATTGGCACCATTTTCCATAAGAATTGAAAGGTCACAAAGGGGGAAGGCCAAAGTTAATTTGGAAAGCTATAAATAAAGGCTTGAGTAGCCATTTGTAATGTGTGAGTGAGAGGTTAATTTGATATTGTAATATCTAGCTCAGAAGAGCAATTGTGACAGATGATTTGTATTTGTTATATCTAGCTTAGAAGAGCAAAAGTGAGTGAGAGGTTGATTTGATATTGTAATATCTAGCTTAGAAGATAAATTGTGAGAGATGATTTGTATTTGTTATATCTAGCTTAGAAGAGCAAAAGTGAGTGAGAGGTTGATTTGATATTGTAATATCTAGCTTAGAAGAGCAATTGTGAGAGATGATTTGTATTTTTTATATCTAGCTTAGAAGAACAAAAGTGAGAGAGAGGAAGGAGATGTTGTATTGATCTATCATTTGTTGAGATATCAACATTGAGAGATAGGTGTGTGGTATACACAAAGGGGTTGGTGCTCCTGTGGGTTGGTACTCACAAATTGTTGTTGAGTTGGTGCTTGGAAAAGGGGTTGGTGCTCCTATGGGTTGGTGCTCAGCAAAGGAGTTTGAAGCTCTTTTGGGTTGGTGCTCATGAATTGAAGCTGAGGTTTGTACATGGAAATGGGGTATGGTGCTCCTGTGGGGTTGTTCTCATGAATATATTTGAGATTGATTCTCTATGTTTTTTCCCACATTGGGTTTCCACATTATATCTGGTGTCTCTCTCTGTCTTGTGTGATGTTTATTTTTTGAGTTTTATTGCATATCTTAAATGATTGATTAAGTGGAATTTTGTTAAAGGAAAGATTTATAAGATATATAATATATTAATTCACCCCCCTCTTAGTATAATATATGCTTAACAATTGGTATTAGAGCAGGTTCCTTCAGAAAGAGTTTAACAGCTTGAAGGTAGATCAAGGAAAAGCACAAAGATGGCCAAGCAGCTAAAGAAGGAGAATCAAGAATTGAAATATCTAGTTGAGGCTCTTAAGGAAAAGGTGTGTATCTTGGATTCTAAGTTGGCTATAGAAGTAAAAGAAAATAAGATATTTATTGAGGATCGTAAGAATCAGTTAGAGGTTACAACTTCAATTTTAACATCAAAAGAAGAAGAATGTAATCAATTGAAGGTTGAGTTAGGCTCTTTAAAGGATAACCATGAGAATCTTATAATCAAGGTTGAAAAAGATCATGAAATATCAGTCCAAGGAATGAAGGATGCAGGTTTTGAAGGCAAATGAAAGAAGTCGATCAGGCAGCCCAATGCTTTCAAGTTTTCAAATTCTTTTCATGGCCGTTGTTTTGTTTGTCATCATGTTGGTCATAGGACAAGAGATTGTATGAGGAGAAGCAATAAATCAAAGGGAGATCTCAGTCACATTCAAGAAAAAGGTATGAGAAATATTTTTTGCTTTTGTTGTCATGAGGTTGGCCATATTGCTAGATTATGCCAAAATAAAGTAAAGAGATATTCAAAGTATGTCAAAGGTTATAGAGCCCCTAAAAGATATGAGAAGAGTAAAATTAAGGTTTGGAGACCTAAAATAGTAAAGGTTGATTAGGTTGAGTTCAAGAATGAAAATTAATTACTTGTTATAGTAGATAAAGAATCAGATAAGAAGGATTGTGCAGAATCTCTTGTTATATTTGAGCATGGGCTTTGTCAAGATAAGATAGTTGCAAAATTTGAGAAAAAGAAAAACATCATAAATGATAAGGTTAGTAAGTCAAAAAGGTTAGACATGCTTAAATGGATTCTAAAAGAAAAACATAAGAAGATCAAGGAAGAAATAGAGGAGATGTGGGAATTTCCTGAGATTTATTTATAGAACCCTTCTATGTAGGGGTGTCCCTTCTAGGCTTAAAGGAGACACTTTTAAGAAAATTTAAGCATGGTGGGTGTTATTGGGTCTTACATATTTTTCATGACAAGAAGGTGAGTTGATAGATTAATTTGTATATCTGTTGAGGGAATATATTTTTGAAGAAAATTTTGCATCAGTATTATGGTTTGAGGCTATTAGAATGATTCTTGCATATGCAATGTTTTAAAGTGTTTCAAATGATTATGGTCATAAGAAATTATAATGTTGAAAAAGAGCTAACAGTTTTAGAAAGAAGGAAAAGGATACTCATGTAGATTCAATCAAGGAGGATCAAAGTTTCAAAGCTCCATTCATCAGGAAGAAGGTTTAGACATGTTCATGGCAGAAGAAACAACTTGAAGATTCTATGTTGGTGCAAATAGCTTTGCATGTAAGAGATAAAGATCAGCCATGGTTTGTTGATAGCGGATTTTCGAGGCATATGATAGGAGATAAGAGTAAAGAAGATCAATGGTGGTACAGTGAGATTTGGAGATAAAACCACTGCCAGGATAGCCAGAAAAGGTACTTTATTTTTGGATAATGGTAGAACCAAGACTAAGAATATTTTATAAGCATAAGGAAAATATGTGATCAAGGATACACCTTAAAGTTTCATATAGAAGGAAATATTCAAATGAGTTGATTGTAGATTCTCAAAGGACAGGTAAAATTAGATATCTTCTCAAAGATTAGCGAGAGGAGTTGGGAGTAATTTCTATTACTTCCTGCCATTGATGTTTAGCATCAAGTGAGGGGGAGATAAGTGTTAACTCTAGGTAGGCCCTTTACCATTGATGTCAAAGGGGGAGAATAATAGGTACAGGTTGCTATAGTAAGGGGGAGTTACTATATGTTTTTAGATGATGGTATGTGCAGGTGACAGGATATGGTAGTTTTAGGATTGAGGTTACCATCAATGACAAAGGGGGAGATTGTTGGAAATATTGTCATTGATGTCAAAGGTTTAGTATTATTGGTGATAAATGCCCCATTGAATTTAATGTTGTTTATCTTGGCTAATATGAGTTAATATTTATGTAATATTAACGAATATATTTTTGGTTGCATATGAGACAAAATAAGGGCCCATGGAGAAGTCAAAGAGTCACGGGATAAAGACAAAAGAAGGATGGGATGTATTTTCACATGAAGAGTCATCTTGGGGAATACCAAGAGTCACCAAGTGAATACAAAAGAGTAAAGGGCAAATTTCTCATGAAGGGACACTTTGAGGAATACGAAAAGTCACCAAAGATAAGGACAAAAATGGGAAAGACGTTTTTTGTCATGAAGGGTCACCACATGACTTTTCAAATGCTTGGATATGAAGGGTCATCCAAGATTGGCACCATTTTCCATGAGAATTTAAAGGTCACAAAGGGGGAAGGCCAAAGGTCATTTGGAAAGCTATAAATAAAGGCTTGAGTAGCCATTTGTAATGTGTGAGTGAGAGGTTGATTTGATATTGTAATATCTAGCTTAGAAGAGCAATTGTGAGAGATGATTTGTATTTGTTATATCTAGCTTAGAAGAGAAAAAGTGAGTGAGAGGTTGATTTGATATTGTAATATCTAGCTTAGAAGAGCAATTGTGAGAGATGATTTGTATTTGTTATATCTAGCTTAGAAGAGCAAAAGTGGGAGAGAGGAAGGAGATGTATTGATCTATCATTTGTTGAGATAGCAACATTGAGATATAAGTGTGTGGTATAAACAAAGGGGTTGGTTATCCTGTGGTTTTGTGCTCACTAATTGTTGCTTATTTGGTGCTTGGCAAAGGGGTTGGTGCTCACAAATAGGTGCTAGGTTGGTGCTCAACAAAGTGGTTTGAAGCTCCTATGGGTTGGTGCTCATGAATTGAAGCTGAGGTTTGTACTTGGCAAAGGGGTATGGTTCTCTTGTGGGGTTGTTCTCATGAATATATTTGAGATTGATTCTCTGTAGTTTTTCCCACATTGGGTTTCCACGTTATATCTGGTGTCTCTCTCTATCTTGTGTGATGTTTATTTTTTGAGTTTTATTGCATATCTTGAATGATTGATTAAGTGAAATTTGGTTAAAGGAAAGATTTATAAGATATATAATATACTGATTCACCCCCCTCTCAGTATATTCTATGCTTAACACTTCAGTATATTATCTCGCTAAAGTCTATAAAATTTTGCATAGTTTCAGTACATGTAATAGTTTTAAAATATGAAATTGATTTGGATTTTGTAATATTAGGCACATGTTACATAACATATACACATTAGATAGTCTCATTTTGAAACTATGTATAATAATGGTACCATGTATAGAAATCTACCATGATTGTGAATCTAAATCATATAATTGTGTGTTTTGGCCAATTTAGATAACTATGTAAATGTGGATGATATGTTTCCGAAGTATTCACTCATCATATATGGATAAATATGAAATTTATATAAATACCAATGTGGAGGACATGTTTCCAAAATATTCCCCCACTATAAGCTATAGATGCTAAATACTAAGTAGGTATGGAGAATATGATTCTAAAGCATGCCTCCATTGAAATTGTGCATTGATATAAATACCATACTGAATGAATGTGTAAAACATGCTTATCATGCCACTAATGAATATAAAAATTGTGAATGTGTGGAAGCTATATTAATATGACATGCTCATATTAAACATACAAATTAGTATGAGTAATTAATATTTAATGAATGTGGAGAACATGCTTCCAAAGCATGCCCCTATTGAATCTAAAAATTTATGAATGTGTAGAATCCATGTCCATATGACATGCCCCCACTGAATCTGAGCGCTGTGAAAAGTGTGGAGAATATGATTCCCAAGCATGCCCTAATTAATATTATCCCCATTTGAAGTGAGGAAATATAATACTTGGAAGTTACCTCACCCAAATGGGTAAGGCAACTATAAATTTTATGAATTTAACCATGTGTTATATCCCTAATCTATTGCATGTATTAGGATAGGAATAGTTGACTTATGGCTTACTTACCCCTCTTTGATGCTATATCACATTTCTGTATTCATTTATTTGGTTAGTAGGTCAGCCTATGGATTATGCATGGCTTAGATAGACTATATATAGGAGGTAGTGGGTAATTATTTATCATCATATTGTGAATTCTGCTCTTATTGAAACTTGTAGAGGTTTCCACCTCAAAGTGGCTTGTCTATTATTATATATTATGATATATTTTAGTCATATTTGGATGTATTTATGATATTATACTTTAGTTTTTAAGTAATTTCATTACAAGTGGTATCAGAGTTGCGATTTGGGCAATCTTGTGGGTGAAACCCTAATTTTTTAAATTTGGATATATATATATATATATATATGTTATGAATTTATCTAAATTTTTTTATAAAAGGTTAGAAATCACTACATTAATATTCCATTAAAATTTTATCTCATTTGGATCTATTTTACAAAAGTTATCACCATTTTAGGTTTTTTCATAAAATTACTCTATAGTGCATAATTCAAAGAATTTTTTTGATTTATTTAAATTTTTGGAAAGATTATAAAAATTTGGATAGGGCATGTTCTTTTTATTTTTTTATTTGAGGTTGACATAAGTCCAAAATCACTTGGTCAATGTTGGGTCAGAAATGCCAATCAGGGTCGACATCGTAAAGCCCTTTTATGGTAGGTCCACAAACATGGGGCTAAGGAAAGGGTGATGAAAATCTAGGTAAAACTCATAAAAAGGAAGATATGGAGTTAGAAGGGGGATTTAATAGATCATTTATACCAGGGTTCTCTGACATAGATCACAAAGTGAGCCAGCTTGACTATAGTGTGCAAGGCATTCAAAGTGAGGTGCAAGGCATACAATCTAATATGAAATACATACAAGATAGTTTGGTAGATATAATGATGGATTTGAAAAATAATTAGTCAAATCATCCATATATCACTATTACACAACCCCACTAGGGTGGTTCTCCCAACCAGTCTACTTCAAATCCAACTACATTACCATAGAGGAACCTGTTACCAAAGGTGGATATGCAAAAATTTGATGGAAAATATCCACTCAATTATATCAACCAAATGGATAATTTTTTTAATCTACATCAGATCCCATGTGGACATAAGATTACCATGTTATCCTTGTATCTAGAAACTGATCAATTCATTTGGTATTGATGGTTGTGTGCTCAAAAGAAAAAGATGAATCTCAGTGTCACTTGGTCAATTTTTATAGAGGAGCTAAAATTACACTATAGAAATAGTGTGAAAAAAAAATTACTTTAGCCAACTAAAAAAATTGTGATAGACTAGCTCTACCAAGGATTATATTCATCATTTTTAGAACCTATCCTTATGTATGGAGACAATTTAAGAAGAGAACTTAAATGACCTATTTTTGGGTGGACTCAAGGACCACATTCAACATGAGGTATGCATGTTTAATCCACTTAATATTTTTGATTATATTATCATGGCACACAAATCTAAGGAAAAATTCATATCCAATAAGAATCATCGATTCACTCACTTCAAAGATCATAGCATATCGACACCAACATTTCCTCCACCTACGAGATTGACCCCTTAATAAATAAAAGAAAAGCATGCAAAAGGATTATGTTTTTGTTATGACAGCAAGTAGAGCAAAGGACATAGATGTGCTGAGAAGAAGTTATTCTACATTGAGGGATCCAATAAAGATGAATAAGAAGATGATACCTCTAATGATGATGAGGAAGAGTTATAGGTAGTACCTAAAGATTCCCAACCTACAATCTCTTGTCATGCACTTGCAAGTATTATCACTCCACAAACTCTTAAGGTGGGGGGTTTCCTCAAGAAATAGAAGGTGATAGTGTTGATTGATTCAGGGAGCACACATAACTTTATCAACCATAAGTTTTCCACTCGATTGAATTGTCCCATCTACCCAACACCAGAATTTTAGGTCATGATTGTAAATGGTGGCACAATTAATTGTTCAAGAAAATGCCATAGTATTAAGCTTTCTGTGGGTGAGTAAAATCTTGATTCTCCTATTTTTGCTATTCCCATGGGTAGCATAGACATTTTTTTGGGAGTCCAATGGCTCACAACCTTAGGTACCATTGAGATGAACTTCTAGGAACTATTCATGCACTTTCATTCTGAAGTTAAGAAAATTGAACTACATGGATTACAGGCAAAATATCCACAATTGATTAGTTCACATCAGATGACCAAGATGTTGAAAAAAGGGGGCAGAGAGAATTATTGCATGATTATGTTCCTTACAATTTTAACCTACATAGGCATCTATGTATCCTAATCTACAAATGATTCTTGATGACCACCCATCTATTTTTGGGTCCATGCCAAAAACTCTCAAAAACCTCTGAGGGTTCCTAGGACTAACAAGTTACTACCAGATATTTGTGAAAGGTTATGGTAGCATAGCGAATCCACTCAATACATTTCTAAATAAGGATGCCTTCCATTAGAATGATTCCACCACCAAAGCATTTGAGAAACTAAAAGTAACTATGTGCACCACTCTAGTTTTGGTTACTCCAAACTTCTCAAAGACATTCACTATTGAATGTGATGCTTTTAGATCTAGGTTGGGATCAATACTAATGTAGGAAGCAAGACCCATTACATTTGAGAGTTATCAATTCAAAGGTAGGAATCTACAAAAACCTATCTATGAGAAATAAAAGATGGATATTATTCATGTAGTTAAACAATGGAGGCCCTATCTGATGGGTAGACACTTTAAGGTGAAAATGGATCATGATAGTCTCAAATAATTTTTGGAACAAACATTATCATCTAAGGAACAACAAAAATGGGTAACCAAAATGTTAGGTTATGATTTTGAAATCATCTACAAGAAGGGTAAAGATAATTTAGTAGCAGATGCACTATCTAGATGTGATACATCCATAGAAGCATTACTTTATGTAATGTCCATGTTGCAAGTAGATTGGGTGGATGAAGCTAGGTTAGAATGGGAGCAAGACAAGGATACATAGGTTATGATTTAGAATCTCTATCAAGGTAATTTAGCCTCTGACAAATTTGAATGGAAAGGTAATGTATTATGGTATAAGGGTAGGTTATACTTGTGTAAACATTCAGAGCTTAAGCATAATATTCTTGTGGAGTTGCATGCATCTCCAATTGGGGGACACTCAAGGTTCTTGGAAATTTATCATAGAATTAAGAAAAAATTATTTTTGGAAGGTCTCAAGGGATATGTACAAAAATTTTGTGGTAGAATGCTTGATATGACAATATAATAAAGGTGAGACAGTTAAGACCCCAGGTCTATTACAAACATTATCAATTTCTAGTCAAAGGTGGGAGGAGGTTTCCATGGATTTCATCACAGGGTTGCCTTGTTCTAAAGGTAAGAATGTTATCTTGGTCATTATGGATAGGCTTACAAAATATGCCCATTTTTGTGCTCTCTCACACCCATTTTCATCAAGTACAGTAGTATCTATTTTTCTAGAGGCAGTTCTAAAATTACATGGAACCCCAAAAATAATTGTAATTGATCATAATCCTATTTTCACTAGTAATTTTTGGACTAAACTATTTTCCTATTTGGGTACTCATCTAGCTCATAGCTCATCTTACCACCCCTAATCTAATGGATAAGTAGAAGAAGTTAATAAATGTTTAGAGGGGTATCTTGGTTGTTTTGTATCAGATAAATAGGAACATTGAGTTAAATGGATATGACTTACAAAATGGTGGTATAACACATCTTTCCATACCTCTTCTAAAATGTCTCTATTTCTAGCACTATATGGTTACCATCCACCTTCCATCACTTCTTCATTAAAGGTGAAAACCAAGGTTCAAGATGTGGAGGAGCACATTTAGCATCAACAAGAGGTTTTGGCTAGCTTGAGAGATAATTTGGCCTTGAGACAAAACAAGATGAAGTAACAAGCAGATCAAAACCATAGTGAGAAAAATTTGGGGGTGGGTGACTAGGTATTTGTACATTTGTAACATTACAAGAATATCTCGTTGAAGCAATAGAAAAAGGAAAAAAACTTGCTCCTAAGTATTATGGCCCTTATCAAGTTCTAAAAAAAATTATAAGTGTAGATTACAAGCTTGATTTACCTCATTCATCTTGCATACACCCAGTATTTCATGTTTCCTATTTGAAGCAGGTCATTGGATAGAAAGTTTCAGCCCAGATCAAGGTCTTAGAACTAGATGAATAAGGATGAGTCATTTTGGAACCAAAGAAGATCCTATAAACACATACTAAGAGGTTGATAACCAGAGAGATTAGTGAATATCTAATCAAGTGGAATAACTTGAGCAGTGCAGATGTAACTTGGGAAGGTGAAGATTTTCTGCAATAACATCTAGAGTTATTCAATGTTGAGGACTACATTGGTTTCAAGGGGAAGGGCGTGATATGCCCCTAACCTATCACATGTATTAGGATAGGAATAACTAACTTATGGCTTACTTATCCCTCTTTGATGCTATATCACATTTCTCTATGCATTCATTTGGTTAGTAGGTCAGCCTATGGAGTAACCATGGCTTAGATAGACTATATATAGGAGGCAGTGGGTAATTATTTATCATCATATTGTGAATTATACTTTTATTAAAACTTGTAGAGGTTTCCCCCAAGAAGTAGATTGTCTATTATCATATATTTTGATATATTTCAATCATATTTGGATTTATTTCTACTATTCTACTTTATTATTAAAGTAATTTCATTACACCATTTAACATATATGAGTAAATATGTCTAGGTAAATGTATCATTGAAGTACATGGAACCAATGTGATCACATGTAGGCCTAAGATGCATGATAAAAATCATGGAAACATCTAGATTGTAACAATAAAATTTCAATAAGAAAACATGCACACACATAAGATCACTCAAAAGCAAGTCAAAAATCAATGGTCTAAGGAGATTTCAAACAAGGCATATGTTGAAATGCTAAAAATTTAAATGGACATTAATTAGTCAAATGTCTAGAAAGAAAGGAATGACATATTCAAATGTCCATATAGTAATAAATGACATATTCAAATTTCCAAAAAGGCAAACATAAGAATAGGGGCCACATATAATGGAGCATATTCAAATGCTTGAACAAGTAAGACAATAACAAGGAAAAACACTCAAGGAAGTGTATAAAGGAAAATCATAAGCAACTAACATAAACATGTCATAATGGCCCATGGATCAAATTTTTTAGCAAAAAATGTCAAGTAAATAACATATCAAGTATCATGTGCAAGATATAATCATGGATAAGGCATGTGTAAGTACATATGCAAGCTCAACACATGATAATGTAAAATGATCATCAAATCATATAACTTATGTGTATCAAGATCATAAAATATGGATTCCCCTAATGTCATGGTGACATAAGTAGAGGAAAAGTTCAACACCCATAAGTGTATCATGTATTTCTGTATGCCCGTATATGTGTATGTATGAGTAAATGATATGCTAGTCCTCAACATAAAACTAACACATAGATGCCAAGGAGCTAATAGAACATGTAGGTACCAAAAATGTTTTTATATTTTTTTGAATTTTTTTATTTTTTTGGGTATTCTTGAAGAGACAATATCATCTTATGATCTCATCCAAAGGATGATCACACTTCTCTCCCCACTTATAACTTGGTGTAAGAAACTGGTAGTACTACCAAGGAACATGCCTAGGTTAAATATTTGTCAATGTAGTATCTATGATGCTCAACATATAAATAATAGGACTATGAGGCCATGAAATAACAATAGGAGTAGGGGTTCTTGGAACCCATATTTGTGTACTCAGTGGTTTCTTTAGAAAAAAAATAGTGGGAACATGTTTAGGTGCTTTTGACATCTAAATATGGTGTATAGAAGATGAGGATTATGTGGAACCCACCATCTATCTTTGATGTAAAGTTATCTCATATATTTTCAAGCTAGTAAAGGGGATTAATTATTTCTTACCATACCATTTTATGGTGGATTAGCCTTAACATGATTGATAATTAACTACCTAGGTATAAACTTATCTTATTCAAGAAGATGCTCATATGGAATACTAAGAGCTTAAAAATCTTGATTGGAATGAATGTACATAACACATCCATGTACTATAGAAGGTAATGATCAAAGAGTATGTATCCAAAGTCATCCAAAAAACATGTCAAAGACATCTATATAAGGTATAAGTGAGAAATTAGGAACCACATATGTGGGACCAACCTACAAAGGTAGATCAATCTCACCCAAAACCTTTTAGGAGTTCCCATTGAATGCTTTGACTGATCTAGTACTTAGTAGAGAGGTGTAATTCATGATGAGTATATCCTAAATACATAATTAATATCATGATGCAAACATTTTCACTTTCACCATTATCATCTTATCTCAGTTTAATAAATTTATCATATGGTACATCTAAGTTTATCATGTTAATTGGCCTATTGTAGATATGATATTCACCCTTGTGACCTATCATTTATATATCCTTAATCCTATAAACCAATGTAGGATCCACATCCAAATTAGGGTTAAATATTTGGTGTGGGAAATATAAGAACTAGCCATATGGTGTCAAGCTAACCTGTAATGACCTCACTATCAAAGGGTATTGCCTACATAGCCAATACTCTAGAAGAGGGCCTCAAACTCATGTAGTTATCCCTTACATGTTGGCTTGTTTGTGAATCATGTAATGTGTGTAAATCAAGTAAAATATTGACCTAACTTGTAATTTTGAAAATAAGACTTTATGACTCCTCTTTTAGTACTTTAGACTTGTAACTGGGATATTCCTTTGACTAATATTAGAATAGTTTAGAATAGGAAAGCTTCTAGTAACTTAAGTGTTTATTGAGTGTTATTTTGATCTAATTTATAGGTGAAGAATAAATGAGGTTTGATATTATATTTTACCAATCTTATTTGGAGATATCTTTCATTAAAGCACTTAGGATAACCATTGTAATATGTTTCATTTGCAAATTGGATGACTTTAGGGCACTAGATACTTGCATCAGGGCAAGATAATAAAGTTGACACTACTATTTGTCTTAGACATTAGTTTTCAAGAAGTAGGATAATAAGTATAAACTCAAAACTTGTAGAGGTGTAAGATAAGTATATTTTAAGCATTTTTTGTAAGCTAGGATGTCTGTGTCATCAATATAAGGTTGGTCAAACTAAGATATAGGCTAAGGGGCACAAGATAGAGTATATGCAAGGCTTAAAAGAATAAGGCATGTGTTGATATAAGATGAATAACCATGGTCTAGGTTTGTTAAGTATAAAAGATTGAGGTTATATATAATTACAAATTTTTAACTCTTGAGTTTATAATAGGAGGTGTAAAAATAAGCACTACATGGAGGATGAGGTGACCCCTTTCTTAGGGTTCATTTTAAGAGACTATCTTAAAAATCCCCTTAGGTTTATTTAGGTGAATTTAATTCATATTCTTGATGAATATAATTTAAAAAAACAAATTCTTCTTAAGTTTTTTATAAAACCATCCATCTATATAGTTAAATCATATAAGTTATGGATAAATTAAAAAATGATATAAAAGACTTCTCCAAACCTTAATATTATTATATATTTTTAATCCTCTCGAAGAGATATATAATTTCAATTTTTTTTACCTCAAATCAAGTCTGTATGCAAAAGTTATGGCCTCCCAAAACTTATGTACATCTATATCACATAATATTGTTGCTTGACAACATACCATCACCTGACAGCATGCTTCCACCAGACACTATGATGCCACCTAGTCGCATGACAAAATTTGGATTCCTCTTTAAGAGATATAATTTTAATTTTTTTCCCTTAAACCAAGCCTATACACAAAATCTATGGCCTTCAAAAATTGGTATATGGTTTCATCTCATAATACTACCACTCAAAAACATACCATTACTTGACAACATGTTTTCACCTAACACTATGATTCCACCTAATAACATGAAAAAATTTGGATTCCTCTTGAATATATATACAATTAAAAAAAATTTGCCTCAAACTGAGTTCATATGCAAAATTTATGGCTTTCAAAAGTTCATGTATAGTTTCATCACATAATGCTTCCACCCAATAACTTGCCATTGCCTGACAACATGCTACCATTCAAAACTATGCTTCCACCTAATATCATGATAAAATTTGGATTTATCTTGAATATCTATATAATTTCAAAAAAATTTGCCTTAAATCATGTTCGTATGCAAAATTTATGGCCTTTGAAATTTGGTGTATAATTTCATCACATAATGCTGCCACCCGACAACATGCCATTGCTTGACAACATGTTGCCACCTTAAACTATGATTTCATCTGGTAAAATTATAAAATTTGGATTCCTCTTGAATATTTATATAATTTCAATTTCTTTTTTACCTCAAACTGAGTCTATATGCAAAAATTATGGTCTCTAAAAGTTCATGCATAGTTACATCACATAATGCTACCATATAATAGCATGATATCGCCTGATAGCATGCTACCACCTGATAAGATGCTATCATCTGATAGCATGCTACTAAGTGAAAACATGCTATCAAGAGGCAACATGCTACTAAGTTGTAGCATGCTATCAAATGGCATCATGATGCCAAGTGATAGTATGCTATTAAATGTCAACATGCTATCAAGGGGTTGTATGTTGCTGAGGGATATCATGATATCAAGAGACAACATAATGATGCCGATGAGGTAAAAAATGAGACTCAGATGGTAACCTCTACAAACATATCTACTATATATATAAGATAAATCATATGTATACCCCCATAATTATTATAAACAATTGGCTAGCCGACCCCTAAAAAAATTTCCATACGAGAATTTTATATGAATGTGTCCTATGTACTACCCCCAAAAAATTGCCAAATATAATTTTTTAAAAAGTGAATACTTATGAATTAACAAATATTCACCACTAAAATTTACCCTACCCTCCCCAAGTCTATATATACTTGCAATCTCTCCATTCTAAAAGGAGGATAATTTTAGTCACTTTGTTTTATAAGTTTGTCTTGATGTGCATTCTTTTTCTTATATAAACATTGTGATTCATTGAATAAGTTCCACCATTCTGATATTGTTGATCTTTAGGTTGTGTAAATGTGTATTTAGTATATTTATTCAGATTGTGTTGTAGCTAATTTGAATGATTTTTGTTTATTAATCATAATATCCCTTTTAAGATGTGATATTACAATCATACATTGGAATCAACCTTTGGTTATGAATAATGAACTTTACTATATTTTTTTCTTGGACTCTTAACTATGTTTATGTATTTGTTGTGTTGATAGTAACTTGTAACATGTGTTATTTCCCTACCACTTATCTAACCCACAGTGCACGATCTAGTTTGGAAGGATTTCATATATATTTTATTTATAAAATCTCTTTATTATCTACCCTTCCCTCTTTTTATATATATATTTTATTTAGTCCATCTTAAGTTAAAATCCACCCAACCATCTCAGGTAGAATTTTTGTTCTTTTAGATTGCATAAATCCAAACCATCCAAGGTAACACATTTCTCACTACTATTTCACCACTAGGTTATTTATAAAATTGAATACCTCATAACTTGTGCCTTAGAGTGAGCCTTTTTAACTGATCCTAAAACATTCAAGGATACCTTGCAAGATTTTGTGGTGTACATAGAACATACATCAACAAAAAAATTATCTAGTGCTAGAAGGAGGGACCCTCCTTCATTTCTTAATAAGCTCACTTGAGTTGTGTTGGATATACCTATAAGATTAACAAGGTCCACCTCATATAGTGGTCTACTCATCCCATGGATGGTCAAATAGAGGCATATTAAGGGGACCCCAAACCAAATCTTATTCTGTAATTAGAAGAGGTCATCTTCCTCCATGTGAAATGACCCTAAATTGTAGTTGATTATACTATCATTGTACCTAAACATATTGATGATTTTCCTATAAACCATATAAGTATCTTCCTTTTTCCCCTTGAGAGGAAGGACTACTTAACAACATATAAAAGCTTTCAAGATTACCTTACAGATACTAAACATAACCCATAAAAATGTGGCATGCAAAATTTTCCCTTTTACATTACAAGATGTTTATGATTGGTTCTTCAATATCCCAGAGGATTCAATTACTTATTGGAACCAATGATAAGATGATTTTTTGGAACATGTTGGACATATCACTAGCCTAAGTGTCATATACCAAAATTTTATAGGCATAAGTAGAGAGCCCAATGAGCTAATCAGATCCTTTAATGTAAGATTCCAAAATATGTATAATTGAGTTGATAATGACTGTAAACTCAATGTTGTGTTAGGCATTGAGATTTATAATAATGCCTTAGACTTTATGATAATTGTCTTCCTTTGTAGAAAACCTAATATTTATTCACTTTCACTAGCCTATGATGAAGATATTAATATTTAATTGTAGTAAATCCCAAGTTACAAGATTTGTCCATGCCTAATATTGATCCTAACTTCCCAACCCTCAATCCTATTCCAAATTCTAATTAGAATGCTATGATGCACAATCAAAACTAAGTGTATACATAATCACCTCTGGCCCATACTCCACCTAACCATAACTTTATATTATCGAATATTAATGTTCGTGCACCTAATAAACAAAATTAGAACCAATCCCTAGTGCCAGTTAATGTTTCTACCAAATAAGGTACTACTTCTGATTCTAAAAAGTAGAATTGGATGATATCTAGTAGATGGTATGGAATATGAGAAATGAGTTCCTAAGCATGCAAAAGTGAATGGTAAATACCATGGGACAAAACATAAATAAAAAATTCATGTTCTAAAGGTAAATAGATATTTTAAATAATTTTAACATAACACAAAATGATAACCATCTAATAAGTTACCTAAAATAAATATCTTAGAAGCAACACTACCTAATTAGTGTCAAGTTCACAATACATCACAACATGGTGAGTCAGATTGTATATATTTTTGTACTACTTTTGATATATTTCATAAAGAAATGGATATGTATTAAGCTTTTCCAAATTATTCAAATCAATCTTCCTCTACTACTTCAAATCCCTCTAGTACTACAATTATGTTCGAGGCATATGAATTCCCATTCCCAGTCAAAGATGAGAATGAGCCATAAGATAATACATATGAGGTCTATGTTTTTTAGTAGTACCAAATCTGAGAAGTAAATACCAACAACCTATCAAAACTTACACACCTCTAAATAATAGTATAATTATTCCTTTAGATTTAAAAACTAATAACAATATGCCCCATCCAAAGGGAAATGACCAACAATAGGTTACTGATCCATAGAGTCAAAATGGATACAACATAGTTTAGGATATGAAGAAAATTTAGGAAAACATCACTCTTCATGATTTTTATCTGATTACTAAGCAAAGAGAACTATTATTTAAAGTGTTACCCAATAAGCCATCTATTGATAAGTTCAGAGTTGCACATAATAATATGGTTGTTCATCGACACAAACACAAGGTACCACCTTTTCAATTAATTATGAAAATGTTCGAAAAAAATGTGCATAATTTTTTTTTATAGACTTAGGTGTTTTAAGCAATGTGATGCCTAAATTTATTTGCAATATTTTAGGTTTGAATCCAAACATGTCCAAGATGGTAGTGTTTCAACTAGACAAGACCACAATCTTAGTTGTCAAGGAATTACTGAATGTTCACATGCAATTGGATTTAAAGCCATGTGTACATCAATATATATATATATATATATATATATATAATCCTAAGGTTTATTATTTATTACTGAGTCATGATTAGTCAAAGACATTGAATTGATACATGTCAATACATTTCTCACACATGTGGATGCCTTGGAAGAAGTAGCTAATCGGATTCAAGTTGATCGAGAACCAAAATAAAGCACCTAATTATGAAATATATATATATATATATATATATATATATATATGTATGTATGTATGTATGTATGTATGTATGTATTATGGTCATTGATATTCCTAAGGTGTATTGTTTATTAATGAGTCATGATTAGTCAAAGACATTGAATTGATACATTGCAACATATTTAGAATTATATTTCATAATTAGTTACTTTATATTTAGTTCTTGGAAAAATTGAATATGGGTGACTACTCCTTTTCAAAGCATCCATATGTGTGAGAAATATGTTGCAATGTATCAATTCAATGTCTTTGACTAATCACGACTCATTAATAAACAATACACCTTAGGAATATCAATGACCATAATACATACATACATACATACATATATATACATACATATATATATATATGTATGTATGTATGTATGTATTATGGTCATTGATATTCCTAAGGTGTATTGTTTATTAATGAGTCGTGATTAGTCAAAGACATTGAATTGATACATTGCAACATATTTCTCACACATATGGATGCTTTGAAAAGGAGTAGTCACCCATATTCAATTTTTCCAAGAACTAAATATAAAGTAACTAATTATGAAATATAATTCTAAAAATGAGAGGGTCAACTTTGCATTCTCACATGCATGTGTTTATACATTTACTACATGAACTTTATGAACAAAAATTTGAAGGTGCTTTACAATTGTAAAATTTTGATAGAACTAGATCTAAGCAAGGATTTGGTATTGGAATATCTTTGATCAATCTAGATGGAAGATAATATATTATAAAATACATGTTCCAATTTCATTGCACCAACAATCAAGTTGAGTATGAAAATCTAATTATGGGATTACAATTTATGCTAAAACACAATGTGAAGCAATTGTTGATATTTGGGGATTTAGAGATAGATGTAAATTAGATTAGAAGTAAATACCGATAAAAAATCTCATACTTAAAATAGTATAAACATAGGGCCTTGAATTTGATTGAGTGATTTGAAGTATTTAACATCAAAACTCTCCCAAGGAAAAAGAAAACAGATAATAAATTCACTAACATCTTCAACTGCCAATTTAGATTCACTCTTAGAATCTAAAATGCAATATTTTTATGTGGAGTTAGTTCCTTGATCCTCTATCCTAGATAACATGAATAAATTTTAGGTGTTTGATGATGATAAATATATCATATAGTTTATGAATATTTCTAGATCCTTTGAATCCTAGATAATAGATGAAAGGGATTATGAGCATATGAACATAGAAGACCTAGAAGATGATGGTATATTATAGCTCAAGGAGAATCAAATACCTATGGGAACGGTGTCATTATAAATATATTTTGACATGGATCAATTGGCTAAAAAACATGAACAATCTAAAATAGATAAATTTGATGTTGTTAAAGTGAACCTAGGAACTGATGAACATCCTCAATATGTAAACATTGGCCTGAGTTGTTCTTAGAAAGAAAAATAGATATTTAATAACTTGTTTATAGAATATAAAGATGTGATAACTTGGACATATGAATACCTAAAAATATTTTATCCTAGAGTGATTACACATACCATTCCTCTAAATCAGGGAAGTAAGCTTTACAAGTAGCGCTAGAGGCCAATGAATCTATTTTTAGAGCCCATCATTCAGACAAAAGTTCATAATCTATTGGATGCTAAGATATTATTAGTTAGGAATTCCACTTGGGTTTCTAACTTAGATTTTTTTATAAAAAATAATGGAGAAATTAAATTGTATGTTGAAATCATGAACTTGAATAAAGCATAAAAAAAAGGATAAGTATCCTTTACCCTCATTAGTGATGTAATGCATATTTTCAATGGGTTTGAAATGATGTCCTTTTTGGACATATTTTTAGGCTACAATAAAGTATTAGTAGAATTATAGGATTGAATGAAGACTTATTTTACCATCAAGTGGGTAATTTTTACATATAAAAGGATATATTTTGACCAAATTAATGTAAAAGCAACCTTCTAGCATGCTATGAACTTCAATTTTCAAAGGCTTGTTGTCAAATTCATCATCATATACATGGATGACCTCAATGCTTTTTAAAGAATAGTGATGCCCATATGACTCACATACATTAAGTATTTAACATGTGCAAATGATATGGAGTGTCACTAAATTTGAAAAAGAGCATTTTTAGAGTTACAAAGAGAAAATTACTAGGCCAAATCATTACCAAAGATGGAATTTACATTGATATAAAATGAATTTAGGATATTTAAAGGATAACTCTTTCTTAAAATAGGAATTAACTAAAATATTTCTTTGGCAAGATAAACATCGTATGAAAATTTGTTTCTATATTTGTAGAGATTGTCAATCCATTAAATGTCATGTTGAAGTAGGATGCTAAAATAGTATGGATAACTAAAGCCAAGAAAGTGTTTCAGGATATTAAGATCATTATCACTCAAGATCTAGTTCTGATTAGTCTTGATTTTACTAAGGATTTATTTCTATATTCATTTGCTTCAGAACACACCATTACAACATTCCTCGCACAAAAGGTAAATGATAGTGGACATCCAATTACCTTTATGAGTACTAATTTGAAATATGTAGAACTAAAATATTCAATGATAGATAAGAAAATATATTCCTTGATCAAAGTAATGAAAAATTTTAGGCACTATATTCTCCAAAACAAGACATACGCTATTATTCTAGACCCAACTATCAAACTCACACTTGGCTAAAACAAATTAGGAGAGAGAAGAGCTAAATCAATGACTATATTAAAAGAGTCTGATCTTGAAATCAAACACACCATTATGGTAAGAGGCTAAGGAATAATCAAACTCATGACTAAAATATATCCACATATTCACATAGATCATTTCAATGAAACATAAGTAGCTAGTGGTAACTAGTATGCCCACATCATCCAATACCTAATCATAGGCACATGTCCCTTTGAGTTAAACATAGATGAGCAAAGGAAATCCCTCTTACTCAAATTATCTCATTACATGATAAAAAAGGATATTTGTATAAAATTAACCACAAGGCTTCTAATTGAGGTGTGTCTAGAGAGAAGAAACTACAAACATCCTGGATAATTTACATTAGAAGATAGGTAGTGGACATCCTTATAGAAATACTATAGCTCATAAGATCTTAAGGATGGGGGTAATATTGGCCTACCATTTAAAGATTCTCATAATCATGTCAAAATGCCATGAATGCCAAGTATTTAGAAATAAAGTACATACATTCATGCCATTACATATTATGATCAAAGGGAACATACAACCATGCCATTACATATTATTATCAAAGGATGCCCTTTTAATTAATGGGGTCTTGACTTAGTTGGAGTAATTAATCCAAATTCTTCAATAGGGCACAAGTTCATTTTAACAATTACTAATTATTGCACCAGGTGGATAGAGCCCATGGTTAGAAAGAATTCTAGATCCTAAGATGTGATTAAATTTTTAGAAGAAAATATACTAACTAGATTTATAACTCCTTTTTATTTAGTCTATGATAATGATCCAACATTTCAATCTACAAAATTTATTGAGTGAGCCTACAATAATAAGATTAACATCAAGCTTTTTTTGAATTACTATCCACAAGGAAATGGAGTTGTTGAGCACACTAACAAGATATTTATTGATGCTATCAATAAATCAACATAAGACAAACCAAAAGAATGTCACCTATTATGAAAGTATGCACTATGGGCAGATATAACAAGGCATAAGAAAGCCCTCAAGGCTTCACATTTCCTACTAGTGTATAGACAATAATGAGTTATTATTATTATTATTATTATTATTATTATTATTATTATTATTATTCTCAAACTACCAATGTATCATTTGATGCAAGAGTATATGGGGGAAGATGAAAAGATTTAGTCTAGGTTTCTTGATATAGTCTAGATAGAGGATGTACACACATAGGCATTACATAGCTTAAACAAGCACCAATACATTGTTAAGTGGTGGTTTAATAAAAGATCCAAAATCAAGGCTTTTAAAATTTCAAATCTAGTGATTTTATGAGATAAGACACATGAAAAGAAAGGATAACATGACAAATTCATTCATTTATGGATTGGGCTATATCAGATCTCTAAGATTCTAAGAAATAATGGTTTTTCCATAAGAGACCTCCAAGGTAATGTATCTTACTTTTCCAGTGAATGGGTAGTTCTTGAAACATTATTTAATGGTTACTCTAGCTAGAGATACTTCTAAATGACTATGAGTTTGACCATAGAAGTAGGAGTAGATTAGATTTTTTACTTTCTAGAGTAGATTTCTTATGTATGTCCTTTATTTTCCATGATTATCTTTTTGAGTTTTCTAGATTAGTTTCTTCTTTTCAACATTTACTTTCATAGTTAGTTATACTACTTTATAGACGAGTTGCTTAAGTTCTAGAATGGTTTGGTCAATTTATTATGTTAGAATCATGAAAAGAAATCCCAAATTAAAATGGGATAATTGAATAAGTACACAATGGGCATTCACATATATGCTCTTACAGTACTAATGAGATCCTGAATTAAGATATGTGTTATGACTAAAATCAAATTTTTATTTGAATTGAATAAGTTCACCAACTCTTTGAAAGTTACTCTAGTATAATCATACAAATTTTAGAAAGACTTTTCATTTTCAAAGATCAAATACACTCTTACATCATAAAACTTGGATGAGAAATAATAAACATTGAAATGGATGTATTTTGATAGGGACATAGTGATAAAAATAAGTTTTTTTTATATATACACCCAACTAATGGTGGTTCCCAACCATTCTTCCATTAATTTTTTTAAAAAAAGATAGAAACAAATATCAAATCATACAAACTTATGGAAAGAGGGTAATTCAACTAAAATCTATCAATATTATTGATGCCTAGTTAATAATAGAGTAATGCTTAGAGTGGAATTAGAGGGATATTTTTTAGGGTTGTGGACACCTAACTGGCACTAGAGCAATGCCCAAGATTCCCTTATTATTGTTTATAAAATTAAGATATCAAAACAAACTTATAGTGTCTTTCTAGATATTTATCAAAACTCTCATAACAAAGGGTAAATGAATTTGACATAATCACATATATCCTAACAATGAAAATGGTTAGTATGTTGCATGAAGGAGTTGGATTATCTTTTAGTCATTTGATTTATTTATTATTTTTATTTTAAAGTCTAAAGTTTTACTTCCATGCATTAACTGAGAATATGGGTTCCTAAATACTCAGGAGTATTTCCCCAATGAGTTTCCATTTTTTGTACCCCAACACACCCCATTTTCAAAATTCAAACAAAGACCCATTATTATTATAAAATCTTTATTTTTTGGTTTCGATGAACCTTAAATTATAATTTTGAATGAATCCATGCAATGCAAGTTTTTTTTTGGGTTTAATTTTGCATTTCAAAATAGAAATTCAAAGCTTGGCCATGGTATAAGATTGATTTATTTGTAAGATTTGATTTGATTTTAAATGCTTCCTCCAAGTTGAATTTTTAAACTTAATTGACTAGCAAAGCTAATAAAGTTTTATGTTAGTGCATTTCACTCATTTGACATACGCAGATCACTTTTGGGACTTAGGCTCATTGATCCAAAGGATTTTTTATGTTTGAAATAAATGTGGAAAGGATAAGTGTCATAATGGAAAATTGACATGTGTGAAAAATATAAAAAGTTGATACAATTCATTTTTATATTGAAATTATTTTATTATGTTGCTAATGGATGTTGTGTTGCAAATGTGGGACCAAACTGAATATTTACCCACATTACCCCATAACCATTTAACATCTAATGTTACCAAATTTGTCATATAATCTTACTAATGTCACTGAGATATTTTAATATATCTTTTTATATCTTCCTTCCACCTATCCAATTATTCCCACCGTAAGTCCTCCATTTCCAAAATATTACTAATATCCTATTTTATTAAGGTTATTAATAATCATGGGATATTAAATCCAAATTTAATTACATCTTAATTTAAATATTATATTTATGGTTTTGATTATTCCATTGGATATTAAAAAACCCAAATTTTAATATTGTCCACTTCCACGTGGATGGTCATTCCTTGTTTTTATTTATCAATGGATATGTTTTTAAAAAAACCATGGAATATGTTATTAAAACCTTTGTCCCATTTTAATCCTTTACCCACATTTTACCATGTGGAACATCCATTTTGGATGGGGGTGAGTTTGGTAATAATGGGATATGTTTAGACAGACATGTTTTTAAAATGTAAGTTTAAACTTTAACTATCCTCTTACTTATGTTTGGTATTAAACCATTAACATGCATGCTTTATCCATTTTCCTTTTTGTGTGGTCTACGTGGAATCCTACCCACTTGAACTTTTGATGGAGATGGGAAAGTTAAATGGGTTATTAATTGGTTTTTGTTAAGTACTTTATTAATTAAATCATGGTGTTGGAACTTTCCTTTAATTATGGGATTTTATTCCTTTATTAAATGCATGTAGTCTATTCAAAATTTAACCATACTTCAGGAATAAATAGAGAATTGTTAGCCAACATTGGCTATATGTCAATTTTTATATATTAAGGATTTTTATTATTTTAGGATAGCTTACAGAAAGTGAACAAAGATGGGTACAGGTTGAATATTTTTTTTACAGAGAAGAAATTGTATCGAGATTTTCAAGCATGGATAGTCCATATAGATGAAGGTCTATTTTGCTTGAAAAACATAGGTTACTTAATTTAGTGAATTAACTATGATTTAATTCTTGAGTCCTTTTTAGTTTGTATAAATTATAGATATTTTAAAGCCAAGGATATTTTATAAATCCTTTGATAATATTATTTTCCTCTTGTTTAGAGAATTAATTATCCCATTTAAGAGAGATATAAACACTTGTAGATATTCATTTGTTTGAAGAGAAGAATGTTTACGTGCTACAGATGAGTTCCTTATATCACATAAAGCTATCTATTTTATTAAACCATACAAGGATGTAAGTTTTCAATTCTATATTTACATCTTAATTATAATGGAATGGTTCAAATGAACCCAAGGATGTAGCCAATTGATGAATCTCATAAATAATCTATTGTCTCTTTATTTTTAATTTTTTAGTTTTTCATTAATTTAAAAGTATTCACTGATATCTGGAAACTAATTATGGGAAATTGATTAAGAGACTATTTGAAGGATACAAGTATGAATGGAATGGTTTAATTGAGTAATAGGATTGTATGAGTTTTCAAAATACTCACACTCCAAATAGTTTGGACAATTCAAATTTAGATTTGAAAGTTAAGTCCTTTTAATTAAATTTTTGAAAATGACATATTATTATTTTTTAAATCCATTTTTGAATTAAAAAATACTTATTATTAGGGAGCTAATTACTGTTCATGGATCACTTTGAATGCAGAATCATGTTTCTTGAGTTATTATTCACTTAGGTTTGATTCTTGAATATTAAATCCATTTCCTATTTTATTTAATCAATAAAATGATATCTTCACAACCAATTATATTTTACTCAAGGAATTGAGAGTTTTAGAATCCAATTATTTAAAAACTATTTGATTTATCTAAGCGGGTAAATCTAGTTTTTGGATCAAATTTTTGGTATCAAAGAAGGTTGATACATGACTTGCTTTAGTTGTTGGTATACTTCAACTTGAAGTTTTTAGATATCAGATATTGGTATTGTTCTTATATTTGATTTGGTTATTTAGTTTGGTTAGTGCAAAGGAAAATTGGAAAGTGTTCTAATTCGTTGGAAGAAGACAAGCTTCTAACAGCCAAAGTTATGAAAATATTAGCTTGTAGGATCAAAACAAATGATTAACCACACGTTATCACTTGAGGTGTGAGATGGTGTTGTGAAAGGATAAAATTTTCTTCCTTGAAATGTAATTAGATAAAATTCAAGGCATTTTTAGTGATGCACATCCAAGAGGAATTAGTTACAGTCCTATGCCATTCTTACACAAAGGGCAAAATAAGGTATGGTGGAAATCTAATTTCATATTGGTATTAACATAATATTTTCATCTTTGATAACTAGTTGTGTATCCTTTATTTTGGATTGATAATAATATTATGGATTCCTATGTCCTTGATTATAGGGAAAATTGAAAAGAGCAATTCCATGATAAGATATATAAATGACAAATAAGGTATTGTTCAAAAATGAATAGGTTTTTGCACTTTATGGATTGAATTTTAATTGGCTCATAAGTTGGTTTAGTTTTCAAAGATTTGTTGAGAGTTATAGGAAGTGAGAAAAAAGTGTTTTAAGACACCAATAATATGACAACTGGAACTCAACATGTGTGCACTTCATAGTTTCTTCAAAGGTATAAATTATTTTCAAATGTAACTATGTTTGCATAATTTTGGCTGAATCCTTTATGTAAGGTTGCTTTGGGAGTAAAATATACTTTATTTTAAATTTTTCTTGAAAGCCTTTTGAAATAAAATATGGATAATCTAACTCTTATTAAGACAGAGTTGATAAGATGGAACCACCTCCTATTCAATTATGAAAACCGTGAAGAGGGAACAACCCTTATTGGTTAAATGGGTTACTTGAATAGTTTTGATAAAGAATTACTATAATATTGAGTAGTATGCTTAATTGCACTTCAAAACACTATTTCCAAGAAATTCTTAATTATTGGATTTAGGAAGGAATTTTGATAATCTTGGTGTTGTGGAAGGATGTTATTTTTATATTCTATTACAATTTTTTTATTGTGATAATTTTTTTGGGAAGCTAACTCATTTTGATGAGATGTGGAGGTATGAATTGAGAATAAGTCAACAATAAGGAAAGTTTGAGATATGTTTAAAATTTTTAGCTTTCTCCTCATGTTTGTGATATGACTTATAGTTAATTGTAGAGTTTGTCAGTTTGTAAAGAGGCTCTTAATTGTGCATATTGTATATCAATAACCTTAGGATGAATAAATTAATCACACATTTTTATACTTATACATGTAAGTCCCACTATATCTTGGGCAACATTTATAAATGCAAGTATACAGATGTTAAATTTATTGACAAGTCCTATAGGGTATCATTTTATACACAGATGATCTATGATAGCATTTGGTATGCAACATTTTATTTCCATTATATGATATTGGATATAAAAAGGAGAACACCTTAGCCTTCATGTAGTGCAAGGTTTGAGAGAATATATCAGATGTTATGGCTATTTTGGGTAACATGTCATTTTGGTAGAATGGGTAAAGAGTTTGTGTTACTCTCCATAATTAAGTTACAATTTTAGTTGGATAGTTGAATTCTTCTAGGGAAGTTTTATAATGTCTTATTTCACTGATATTTGTTTCAAATGGATTTTTATTATCATTTTGATACATTGACTTCATAACTCCTTCATATGCTATTTTGGCTCCTGTATGCTTGTAAATAGTCTATGAAGATTGTCAATGGCAAGAAGAGAACTCACAAAGATTTTCTGGGTCAATTAGATTATTTGGACTTTTGGAAACCAAAAGCCTCTTATTGGGGAGGTCTGATCTGGAGGATATTTTATGGTTCAAAAAAATGTGGAAAGGACAATTGTCGTAATGGAAAATTGACATGTGGAAAAAATATAAAAAGTTGATACAACTACGTTTTATAATGGAATTATTTTATTATGTTGCTAATAGATATTGTGTTGTAAATGTGGGATCAAATCGGCCATTTACCCACATTAACCTATGACCATTCAACATCTAATGTTACCAACTTTTTCATATAATCCTATTAGTGCCATCAAGATATTCAAATATATCTTTTTATATCTTCCTTCCACATATCCAATTATTCCCACCATAATACCTCCATTTCCAAAATATTACTAATGTCCTATTTTTTATGGTTATTAATAACCATGGGATATTAAATCCAAATTTAATTGAATCCCAATTTAAATATTCTATTTATGGTTTTGATGATTCCATTAAATATTTTAGAACCCAAATTTTGATATTCCCCACTTCCATGTGGATGGTCATTCCTTGTTTTTATTTATCAATGGATATGTTTTTAAAAAAACCATGGGATATGTTTTTAAAACCTTTGTCCCATTTTAATCCTTTACCCACCTTTTACCATGTGGAACATCCATTTTGGATGGGGGGAAAGTTTGGTAATAATGGGATATGTTTAGACTGATATGTTTTTAAAACTTAAGTTCAAACTTTAATTATTCTCTTACCTATGTTTGGCATTAAAACATTAACATGCACACTTTATCCATTTGCCTTTTTGCTTGGTCTATGTGAAATCCTACCCACTTGCATTTTTAATGGACATGGGTGAGTTAAATGGGTTATGAATTAGTTTTTGTTAATGACTTTATTAATCAAATCATGGCATTGGAACTTCCCTCTAATTATGGGATTTTATTACTTTATTAAATGCATGCAGTCTATTCAAAATTTAACAATACATTGGGAAGAAATAGAGAATTGTTCACTAACATTAGTTATATGTCAATTTTTATATATTAAGATTTTTTATTATTCTAATATATCTTATAGAAATCCAAAAGAGATGGACATAGGTTGAATATTTTTTATAGAGAAGGAATTGTACTGGGATTTTCAAGCATGGATGGTTCATACAGTTGAAGGTCTATTTTTCTTGAAGAACACAGGTTATTTAATTTAGTGAAATAACCATGATTCAATTCCCAAGTCCTTTTCAGTTTGTATAAATTACAAAGATTATAAAACCAAGGATATTTTATAAATACTTTTGAGATTATTCTTTTTCTCTTGTTGAGAGAATTAATTATCCCATTCAAGAAAACTACAAGCACTTGTAGATATTCATTTGTTTGAAGAGAATAATGCTTATGTACTACAAATGAGTTTTACATATCACATAGAGCTATAGGTTTTATTAAACCATACAAGGATGTAAGTTTTAACTTTTATATTTACATCTTGTTTATAATGAAATTATTTAAATGAACCTGGGGATGTAGGCAATTGGTGAACCCCACAAACAATCTCTTATCTCTTTATTTTTTATTTTCTAGTATTTCATAAGTTTTAAAGTATTCATTGATATTTGAAAATTAATTATGGGAAATTAATTAAGAGACTATTTAAGGGACAAAAATATGAATGGAATGGTTTAACTAAGAAATAGAGTTGTATGAGTTTTCAAAATACTCACATTCAGAATTGCTTGAACAATTTACATTTAGATTTAAAAGTTAATTCCTTTTGATTAAATTTTGGAAAATGACATATTTTTTAAAATATATTTTTAAATAAAACAATATGTATTATTAGGGGGATAATTACTATACATAAATCAATTTGAATATAAAATAATGTTTCTTGAGTTATTATTCACTCAGGTTTGATTCTTGAATATTAAATCCATTTCCTATTTTATTTAATCAAGAAATTGAGATTTTCACAACCAATTCTATTTTACTCAAGGAATTGAGAGTTTTAGAATCTAATTATTTAAAAATTCTTATATTTATCTAAGGGGGTAAATCTAGTTTTTGGATCACTCATTCGAACTCAACTACATGTTCATGTCTCATTAATATAAGTTATTAGGCCACAATTTATCAAAATCCTTCGAATTACCAAGATCTCACCACATATCAACATCATAGCTAATCACATCATATAATTCAAAGATCAAGCCTATTTTATTCACGTACCTTTTATTTCCTTCAGATTAACATAGGTGGCATCATCACATCAACTCATAAGTTCAAAAACTAGTTGGGAAAAAGTACACTATCAAAATTTCAAATAAACCATAAAACCTTGAGACCATTCCACATGGCATGATTCCTTTCACTCAAAACACAATAGACCTCAATACATAGACTTAATTCCAAAATTATTTGGATCAATAAAAACCATCCACATGTCACAATCTTGTTCACCTTGACCATGCCAAAAAGGAAGTACATTATCAAAGTTTTAAGTTATTCA
The DNA here is from genome assembly GCA_037957365.1 of Torreya grandis. Lineage (NCBI taxonomy): Eukaryota > Viridiplantae > Streptophyta > Pinopsida > Cupressales > Taxaceae > Torreya > Torreya grandis. Next base: position 2,308,445 of record JARHVA010002539.1, on the reverse strand, counting down.
GATCAATGAGGACTGTTCATGTTGCACAATCCTAGAAACTCACCACTTGATAGGTCTAAGTACAACATAATTTTTTTTAAAACTCTAAATTAATAAGATTTGACCACATGGTGTGACCTCATTAAATCAAAGCCTATTAGTTGAAGGTATATTATTAGGATTATATTTTCTATAGATTGTTGAGAGTTGTCTATGTGTCATCATCTTAGAATTCCAAAACTTGTTAGAAGAAGGTACAAGAGTAAAATAAATAAGAGCCTCTAGAGGCTTGAGAACCATCCACATGACACCTTATCATTCACATGAATCCTACTAGGAAGATTCACATACTTAACAGTAAAAAAAATATGGATTATTGAGATCATGCCAAGTGGTAGAATATTGATAACTCATGACTTATAAGGGGTATGAAGAAAGATTATAAAACTAAAGACCCTTAGGTAAGTGAGATTATGACAATTTTCACAATCACAAAGATGCATATATGAAATATGATTGTAAAATTTGACAACTAAGAAAAATCTAATTCACAATAAATGGATGTCTATCTTAAGGTGATGACTAAGCATTCATAGTGAATGAAAAATTGACACATGGCAAAAGGCACCCACCAAAGCTGAATATAAAATTTAAATCAAAATAGATAAAATAAAAAAAATTTGTACTACATTAAATTGTCACATATTGAACATTCAAGTCTTGAGATTTTAGAGATATATAAAAATTTCCAAGAAACATCAAGTCACCATTGCCATTAATCGAATGCAAGCACACTATGAATTTGAGTTATCCAATTATCAAAAGCCCTATATTTTCTTCTAGAGAATTTGTGAGTACCATAAGTCAACTTAAGAGAAGTTTTATAGAGCTTCATGATATAACAATGGCTTCTTCATCATGAGTGTCTCGAATTCAACCTCCTTCCCATACCCCATCACATGTGGACCTAAATATCTTGACATTATATTTGACAAGGGAGTACTTAAATTTTGATTCCCTCATTACTCAACCATTTGAGATGTGGTGCATGACATAGATCCATATTTAACACAAGATCAAATATATAAATATGAGCAAAGATATATTGATGATTTATTTCCAAGCAAGACTATGGGATTACACAACATAGTACAAAAATTTGAGATAATGCCTTACATCAATTTACTTCAAGATTTATTTATTAATGGTGCTATTTATAGGGATTTCCTACACTTTAGAATTCATAAAAGTGTAGTGTCATATATGGGAAAGCATTGAAGAAGCATTTACAACTTCAAATGTCTAAGGTGACTTATGATTAGGTTTTTACAAGTGCTTGGTTAGATCATAATATAGTTAAGGTGAAACTCAAATAATGACTAAAAAAAGGAGAAAGATTGAATATTCAAGGTGTTATCTACTCAATAACCATATTAATTTTTAGGCTAGGAATTAAAATAACAATGAAATTAATTAATATATTATATGGTTTTCCTAACACCACTTATGCACATGAGGAATGGGTGCCCTTGTTAAACATTATTTTGACCACTGATAAAATTGTTACACTTGGTGAAGTCATCAATGTAAGGTGAAGGGTACAAATGTTCTAACTTGACCAAAGGCCCTCTGATGATTTTTTTATATGATGTCCTATGTAGTGGACACAGTCATGGGAATAATACACAAGACTCATGGGCAACCCTAGGAATCTTGTAATGAATACATAAAGAATAGGGTCTATGATGATTATTCCATACTACATCTTTATAGGTTTATAAGTGAAATCAAACTAATTTTAGAAGACATTTACCCATAAATCTATGAATCCATCTATGGGCATCATATGCCTATGATTTCTAAGAATATAATAAGTATAGAGAAAAGAGGGGATCAATGGTAATATCCTAATTGTATGATAATAATGATAGAGGAAACTAGGGAACCTCCTCTATATTTGCCTTGTTTTGTCCCTGATAAGGTGGTATAGAAAGAAATAGTACATCAAATATACGATAGTGTGAGTGAAGATATTAGTGCTAAACACTAATGGTACTACCACAAAACCCCTCAATATAGAGATTGACAAAGTTAGATCCCATTATAGTTTAGAAGAATCATAATATAGAGATTGGGACCCTAGAGGCAAAGTCAGGGAATATCTTAATTATCTTAGGAAAAAAGGAGTTCATATTCCCTATGGCCACAAGATTTTTGAGCATGATGAAATATTCATCAATGCTCTAAATAACTTTGAGGTTTTCATTAAAATGAACAAACATAAAATGCCAATGGTAGTTTAATAAGATATTCACTATAATCCTTTTATTACTAGAGAGGATGTAAAAAAATGTAGAGGTAAATAGAGATACAAATTATAAATGGCCCCATCCATAAGCTCAATCATCCCCAAAGCAAGATTATCCTTCCTCTCCTTAGTAAGAAGAAGCTAGACCATTGGAAAAATATGCCAGTCAAAGGGAAATGGATCCCCAAATTAGTAATAATGTTTTTAAGGGACTTATGAAGCCTTAACTAGTGGCTACAATTTTAATCTATACAAAAACTACAAGGGCACCACCCCCTTTAGGTGGGCAAGTAAGAGCAATTTTTTGGCACCTTTTCCTCCTTTGACTAGAGTTCAACAAGTAAGTCTTCCTAAATTTTTTTTAGAGTTATTTTATGATAATGCCATCCATAGTATCACCCCCATCACCTCCAACATCTCCACTAGTGGAACCTACATTTTTAGTGCATCCATCTCCATATATTGTGGCTCTCTCATCCATTCCAATTTATACCACTTCTTCCATTCACACTTCACCTTTACTTATGTCATATGGTTCATTTCCATCCCATATTAAATATCTATATTCCATTCCATCCACTTTAAGGAAAGCCCCTATTTCTACTTCAATGAAAATAAATTGAGATAATTGAGAGAACAGAGGATACTATATTTGAATTAGTTGAGTAAAAGATAAATCACTAGACATAGGGTTGTTGGAAGGAGAATACATACCAACCCCACACAAGGTGAATTTTTTATTATTGAAGAAGAAATTTAGACCTTCAATAAGGTAGTATCTTCTCTCACATCCTCCCTTATAATTGTAAATATTATTATTGTTAATTTTTCATCTGCTAGTCTAGATGTTACACCCCTTTCTCAGTATGAGTCATTGCAACAATATTTTTTAAAACCTAAGTCACTATATACCTATGCTAATACTGAGGAAACTAAGAAACAAACTTCTAGTTCTTATTATTTTATTATTTCAACCATAGATTTAATAAGAGCCAGACCCCAAGCTACTAGAAAGAGGGTTCATTTTGAAGACTTGGTGTTTGTTTCCATTTTTGATACCCAAGCACCAAATTCACCCTTGAGGCCATCTATAAAATTAGAATTATCCATTCCTCAATAAACTCATACTTAGTCTTCCAATATGATAATCTTAAAGACCCTAGGATAGAAAAAATATGTGGTAGAGACTACATCCTAGAGGGACATCATGGGATGGAATAAGGTTAGTCGACCACCTTTTTAACTATGGATACAAATAAGTGATTGAATGATTCCACAAAGATTTTCACCACCTTCCACCTCTATAGAGACTAGTTAACCCAAATAACATGGAGAAATCATTATCCCTTCTTAGATCAAAGAGTTCTAAGAGCAATAAAATGATAGAATTATCCTAGTCCTCACAGAGTTGCTAACAAGAAGTACATGTTTTGATAAGTAAACTAAAACTATATAGAGGGTGAGGAAAATAAAGGTAATTGGTAGTAAAGGGGAATAGATAATACTAGAATAAAGGTAGAACTTATTTTCCTTGGCTAAGAAACAAAAAATGAACCCCAATTACCCTGATGAGTATGAAGAGGACTTTTGTGCTTTCATGGACTCAACTAGAGAAGCCATGAAATAAATGTATAGTATCTAAGTCTAACCTATAAAAAATTAAATTATTTAGGCTCCAAGAGAAATAGTGGACAATGTTTAGAGTATAATGAAGAAACTATATAAGATCCTAAATACGATAAAGATTTCAAGGGGTGAGTCCCAACCTTATTAGGGAAGATCGTTATCCTTTTAGAACAAATTTATAAAACTAGAAAAGAGGCTTAAATTCCTAGTATATTACAATAAATAGTGTTTATAATCACTTAAACCTAATTACCACTAAAGAATCTACATGGGCCTTGAATTATATGATACTCAAATGATACAATGCCTTTAATTGGCACTGATAGATGAAGGCCTTAATAACACAATTTTTGAGCCAAAACATAGAGACTATAGAAACTAAAAGGGATATGAAGGTCATATGTGTGATTAATTTTATAAGGTAATTAATAAATAAAAATAATTTTTAAGGATTAATCATATTAGATACATATAGATTTGAAGCTGAATTAGAAGCCATGATGTACATGATTAGTGAAGAGATTTTACAACTAATTAATTTTATAAAACATAAGGTGACTAAGGTAGAGGCTCTTATAGATACATTTAGAGATTTATAAGATGAACATAAAAGGTTTATGGATGAAATCACATGGATGGTTCAAATCATGCATGCTCAATATTGGCATTATTAATATTGAGTTCAGCACTATATATTCATTATAAGAATAACTCAAGGTTATTGAGGAGGTTGGTACTACAACATGTTGAGGAGGCTTATACTATAACACATAACACATTACTAGTACCAGCTATAGCCACTCCACCTCAAGTTCTAATTCACATAATGGCGTATATTCTTATTAAGCAAATTGATGTCTCATGAATAATGATTATTGTTACATCATTAGTTACCACTTTAATTAGATATTCATATGAAAGGCCTTAGGATACTTTAGTAACTACATCAAGCATGCAACCACCTTACTCTTCTGCTAGTGCTAAGTCAACACCATACACACACACACACACACACACACACACACACACACACACACACACACACACACACACACACACACACACACACACACACACACACACACACACACACACACATACACACATAGACACACACACACACACACACACACACACACACACACACACACACACACATGTATGTATATGTTTATATATGTGTGTGTGTGTATATATATACATACATTTACATGTATTATAGTGTAATCAAACTTGGGTCTCTATTATATTTACAGGTGTACATTTACATGTATTATAGTGTAATAAAACTTAGCTCTTTGTTCTACAAGTTTATATTGATGTGTATTATTTTGGAAATTAATGTGGATAAGAAATTATATGGACTATTCTACAAGTTTATCTTGATGAGCATTATTTTTTCTTCTCCAAACCTTGTGATTCAATGAAGAAGTTCCATCATCCTTGTATTGTTAATATTTGGGTTGTGTACAAGTATTTTTTTAGTATAATTATTTAGATTGTGATGTAGCTAATTTGAATGTTTTATGTTCATTAATCATAATCTCTCTTTGAAAATGTGCAATTGTAATCATACATTAGAAAAAACCTTTAATTTGAATAATGAAGTTTATTGTATTTGATTCATTGGACTCCTAACTATGTTTGTGTATTTTTTGTTTTAATATCAATCAATAGTAGGCTTTTATTCCCTACCACTTGTCCAACCCATAGTGCAAGATCTAGTTTGGAAGGGTTTCATCTATATTTGGTTCACAAACCCTCTTTTTGGCTTTACCCTTCCATCATTTTATACTTTTTTAAATTCCACCTTAGGTAAAAATATACCTAACCATCTCAAGTATAATTTTGGTTTATTTTAGATTCCATACATGCAAACCATTTGAGGTAAATAACCCATTGCTCACCGCTATTCCATCAACAAGTTATTTACAAAACTAAATACCCTAGAAATTATGCCTTGGAGAGAACCTTTTTCACTGATCCTAAAATGTTAGAGGCTACCTCATAAGATTCCATGGTGTGCATAAAACCCACATCAATATATCTTATCAATTTTCTTTACTACTAACAAGTTGGGATCAAGTTGTTGATCATGATTTTAAGTTCCTTTAACATTTTTACTTAAACACACCATTTTATCCATATTTAAAAAGATTAGAGATAGGTTATCATTTAGTGGACTCATTAAGTTTGAGTATTTAAACTTATTCTATAATACCACATGTTGAAATCTCACTAGGTTCCTGTATGAAAAATATGTAATTTTTAAGTAATTGTCTATTGGAATTAAGATCAACTAATACTCATAATCCTAATGAATGTATGTTAACCATAATAATAGTTATTATACCTCATCCATATATTTTATTCTACTACTATAATACTTAAATCAACTAAATAAAATAATTAAATAATATCAATATCTCATTGATCTAATCATATAAACATTTGTTGAATTAGACATAAAATGTTATCAATGATACATAAATAATAAGATTACATAATGGTACAACATTAAAACACCAAAGGTATAATAATAAATTATTCAAATTAAAATATAATAGAGTATATCATAACATCTATAATCAAATAGTACAATGACTACTAAAGTATATCATAATAAGTAATGAATGTGCATGTAGGCTAACGATGAATGTTGTATAAACCAATTTAATTCAATAATGTCATAAGACATTAATACAATGGAGATTCTATGGAATAACTAATAAAAAAATACAATAACCATGAGTATGTATAAATAATGGTTTGAATTAGTTGTAGAGAGGGAGATAATCATCTTGGCACTTTTATTCCAACCATAAACTATCGGTCTCCAACACACCTCCCCTCTGGGAATGGCCCTTCCCTTCATTAAGGGAAATATAATGGATATGAAAACATCAAGAAATAATCTATAATAATGTGTAATATAATCATTATTACATGCATTAGTCATACAAACCATGAAATACATCCTCTATCAAATATAACACCACACACACATGTAAACTAAAAAGTAGAGTGGACAGACAATGTATACAAGTATAACATTATTTTGGCCAAAACATTATATAGTTTTCAAACTTAATATAAATTTGGGTCATTTTCCATGTTATCATTAATCTATGATATAATATATATACATCATTATCCTTCATGTTATCAGGTGATGAGTGATACATTAAGAGGCTTCCAACAGACACTCATAATCCATTAGGATGAAGGATGATTATGTTGTACACATCCCAAAATTACATTATTAAAAATAAATCACATATGAAATGAAATAAAATATACAAATTGGATGCAACTTAGATATATTTTTCATAGGGTTCAAGCAACATAAAAATGATACTTAAAATTGATTAATTCATATAGATGTAAATAATGGAAAATTCCAACACATATTAATAATGAATCCTTTGTTATATTGAACATATTATATAAATAATAAATTGGATATTATATATCCATGGAGGTATGAAAACAACCTCCTAGTAAATAGGATCAAATAACCTAGGATAGTCATAGGTAATAATAAATATACAAGAATATAATTCCTAATAATAACAAACAATATTATTATAAATATATAAAAATATAATCACCAAAGGTAATTAGTAAATTCATAAATACTATGATACTTTTCCCATGTGAAAATTAATCAATCCTAACATTCATCCCCTTAATGTGAACATGGGGAGAACATAAATCCATACTACAACTACCACTTCTACGTGCTCATGATCTGGATTATTTTCTTTTTCAAGAAAACCAACAACCTCCAAAATGGTTTTTCATGTGGATTACCAATAACCAAAACATGATGGTTTTACAAGTGGTTAACCAACAACCACACAAGATGGTTTTCGTAATGGTTAACCAACAATGATAATATCAGTATTTTGTAATAATACTATTAGCTCTCTTCAACATTTCCTCCTTAGGAGATTACTTAGGATTTTTTCTCACTTTATTACATACAGTAATAGGAATGTACTTTTGTTCTTATTTGAAAATAGACAACACAAAAAACAAAAAATCAACAAAATGCCACTAAAACATATGTACAACCCCATCATTGGTGAGTGATGAGAGGCTTAGAAAATCTCATTCCTCTATTACCTCCAACCTCCTTCAATCTTGTTGCTTACTTAGTCTATTTGGATTTGATGCTTAAAAATTTCCACATGGGGTTTATTTTTATAACCTTTCTCTCATAATGTGAACTTACTTGGATGTTAATTTCTACCAAAAATTCATCCATTACAATGATAACTTTATTGACAATGAAAAAAAAATTTTTGATTACTTTTTGAATTTTTGATTTTTACACATTAAGATGACTTTTTAGACTTGTATTATTAATAATCTCAAAACTAATATTTAAAATCAACATTTAAATAATAAAATATTATATAAATGATGATATTAAAAAAAATAAAACTCTAAATGATGGATCATTAAACATCAACTTAATATAGCAAATGGCTACTATTGAAAATTTGATCATATAATAACAAGGACTCTATCTAAAAAATAGAAAAGACTCTTTTTAAATTAACTAAAATTTAAATTTATATTAGAGTTATAAACTATAAATAGAAATTAAATCAAGAAATAAAACTTGACACATATTCAACTACTACTTATAAAGATCAAATAATTGATCAAACTAAATACTAATAATTGACCTTAACTACTCTAAAGAGACTTAAAAAAAACTATTAGACCTTTAACAACATAAAATTGTTTTCACTAGACTTAAAAATTCTAAATAACAATGGGCCATTGATGGTAATAAATGTTGTCTTGAGTTTGATAACTATTGACACAGTGGATTGCACCCGAGGTAGGAGGCCGAGCTCTTGCCTTTCCACATGCAACAAAGGAAACTCCCCTCTCACCTATGGGACCGACGAAGCTAGAGGGGAGAGTCTCTAGATGAGGGCTAGCTCCCTCTGATGTATCTTTTAGGCCCTAGTTTCTCCTACTGTTAACAAATAAAATTAAAAAAGGGGGGATGAAAAGGGAGAGAGAGATGCTAAAAATAGAACCTAAGCCTAAAAATGAAAAGGTGATACACCAAAAAATGTGACCCACCTGGCCTAAATATACACTTTCCACCAAAAATAAATGCCTATACACTTCATCTGAAGTGGGAAGCTCTTTTTCAATAGTCATCTAGGGGTCCGTGGAAGTACAGGGATGAAGGAACTAGCAAAGGTGTTATGGGACACACTTTGACAGCCTATTCACAAGCACCTATATTCTTTCTATAGACACTTCTGGTAGACCTACAGAAAGGAGACTTCACAATGCACTAGACATGCTGTGATCGATCTCTAAAAGCATGAAAGACAATGACTTAACACAAATGGGAAAATAGACATATACTTTAAAGTGCATGTCCAGAAAGAGGTAAAAATAGCTAAGTTTTGATTCAAGGTAAAATATCTAGCAGTTCTACCTTACAAGCTTGAGAGATTTTTGGGCAGAGTTTTGCCTTAAGGCTAATGGATGGATCTTTCTCAAATGATAAATTTACAATATATAGAAAGAGGAAGAGAACTTGGTCCTTCCTGGGAAATATTTTAGTGCTCATTTTGCAAGTTGGCATGTGCATTCTAAACCTTGGGAAGAGGAAGCCGTCTGATTGTCAGCTCTTGCTTTAACTTTGGTGTTCCATCTTAATGTAAAAACATGGCTGCACCTCTTTTCTACAAATAGACTTCTCTTTGTCCCCTCATAAATTCTAGCTAGAGAAAATAGGTCACATCACTCATCTGGCTATAACTCGCCTCCTACTTTGCCTTTTTTTGCACCTTGTCTTCTTCCTACTTTTTTAGCCCTCAAGGGTGATCTTCTGGCAGGTTGCTACATCCCTTTGGCTCTTTCCATGGTTGGTTCTTAGGTAGTTCAAAACAAATGGCTAATTCACTGCCTTAAAAATGATGCTCGCGCACCCATCATCACTCTAAAATAATGGCTCATTCATCTCTTTGAAATTGATAATTTTTGGGACGTCACCATCCTTGGAAAAATTTGTCAGGTCTTTCTATGAGGTTTTTCCCCATGGGTCTTTTATCCTCATTGGTCGGGCTTCTCTACAGACAATTTTCCTATGAACACAAGTCCTCGAGAATTGTCCCTATCCTTGTCCTTGTCCTTGCAGGTTCCTTAGATTTTCTTTGTGTTGGCAGTCTCCCTCTGAATTCCTTTAGGCTTTTGGTCTGAAGGAATTCCTTTAGACAAAAAGTCTGAAGGAATTCAAAGCCTTAAGTCTTTTTTAAATCCTTTAAAACCTTTAGCTACCTAAAAATGTTCCCTACCCTCTACAAGGGCTTTTGGACTCATAATTGCCCTCTGTAAGGTCACCTACCCTTCAGCTTTGGGACACACCCTTAAACTAAGCCATTAATCTGACCCATTGAACCTATCCATTAAACCGGTTCAACAGGTCAACACTACATGCTGATGAACTTGTTGATGAGTTGATTGCTTAAACTAAGCCAATTGAACCAAGGCCAATGAACCTAGTGGTTGAACCAAATGATGAACCCACCGATTGAACTTAGGCCGATTGAACTAAGGCTGATTGAACCAGGTGTTGAACTTGAGCAATGAACCAAAGTGATTGAACCAGGTGTTGAACCAAGGCATTAGACTAGTTCAATGATTCAATGATGCCAACCTTCTTCATGATTTTCTTCAGACAAGAGCCTGAATAAGCCTTGTAAAACCCAAAACTCTCTAAATTGATCCTTTATGCACCAAAAGACTAACCTATTGAGTCCATAGAAATCCAAAACCTACAGAGTCTATAGAAATCCAAAACTTGTAGAGTCTATAGATTTAGACCTACAGAGTCCATAGTTTTAGACCTGCAGAGTCCATAGTTTTAGACCTGCAGAGTCTGTAGAAATCTTGTAGAGTCTGTAGAAATGGATAGATTCATGCAAAATCAAAAAATGAAATGGCCTAGAACAACAGGGATAGAGGGGGACCAATTTTTGGTCTGTTGGGTGAAAAATGGTCAATAAATTGGTGACTCCTAGGGGAAACATGCCTGCTATGCTTAGAGACCAGTTGCCTTATAGTCCATTAGGCACGGAATCAAAATGTAGCTTTGAAGAAAGGTCAACAACATCCCCAAAGATCCAAGAATCAAACATGAAGCTTTTTACCACACACACAAAGGAAAACACACACAAGGCTAAAAACACTACTTGTGCAAACTACACTTAGGGAAAGCAGGAAAGACAACTAAAAGCAAACTACTATGTACAACTAACCAAGTTTATTTGCTTTCCTCCTAGATCAAAAGGAAAACTTCTTAAGTCCCCTTCCTGGCAAGAATACTTATGGTGCCAAACAAGTGGCTAAATGAAAAAGAGAGTTGATGACCTGTTCCTCTTGCCTGTCACCTAGATTGGCTTGCATCTGAGTGGATCAGATTCAAACATACTCCCAACATATGTGTACTCTTCTTGTTCTTAGAATCCTATTGAATGTTGGTCTTTCATGTTGGTGCATTTCACTAAGAAATCAATGGTTTTTGGTTCATCACAATAAGCCCTTTGATCTGCATAGTCCCTCTATAATGCATCATGGTCTGACCCATTTCCTTCTGCTTCATTGAAGATCCTATCAAATTCATCCTCTACTTCTTCTTGGCTTTCTTAAAGAAGGGTGACTATGGTGATGTCTAAAATGGACTCACAAAATGATTGCTCATCCCATAGAACATCACCTCTTTATTCAAAGCTTTCTTCTTAAAGGCCTCCCTCAAGGAAGATAGACCTCTCCTTTTCCTCCTCAAAAATTAGGATCTCTAGATTTTCAAAGATATTCTCCTGATCCTCCTCCAACTCAGGCTCCTTGGCATAGTAGTCCTCCTCATCAAAACAATAAGGAAGTTCATCAAATAAAGGGGGTGAGAGCTCATCATGCTTATATCCCTCCTCGTATTGCTGGAACATTTGCATGTATGCATGCCATGTGTCTTCTCTATTGTTGATGAGGTCTTCACAAGGAGCATCAATGATGATTTCTTCTTTGTTATCACTCATGACAGCCTCTTAGGAAACTACAGATTGGGTCTTCTACTCCTCACTTGCCTCCTATAGAATAGGTTCCTCCTTGAGAAGGGTTGAAGTGAAAAAACCATGTAGAAGAGGAGGTAGTCCTTGATCTAGAATCAAATGATTCTCCTCCTTCCACTTGGTCAACACTTCATCTATATCAGGTGTGGCTTGATATCTCTCTTGGGGGTGTGTAGATGGAGTGTATTCAGACATAGAATCTACTATTTGTTCTAAAACATCCATCACACATTGGCTAAGGAATCTCTCTCTGGATTCCAACTCTACAATTCTTCTGGCCATATCCTCTTGAAAGAGCCTTTCTTAAAGGTCATAAGAATCATGAGTAGGAATAGTTTTATCTTCTTCAATGTTTTGAGGAAAACCTTGCTTCTCCTCTTTCCTTCTCCATGATTCCACTATTTCCTTCTAGGTTAGGAGCATTTCATCAAGATCAGTGACTTGGGGAATTTGAGGAAGACTAGGAAAGGTCTGCTGATGCATAGGAAAAGCTATTTCAAGTGAAGGCACATTTTGGCATGTATAATATATTACTTAGGACCATGTATCTTGTATTTATTCATAGGTTTTAATCAAGCTCAAGATATTCATAGAATCACCTCAAATAGCTCCCCTAGTTACCCTTCAACAATGAAGGAGGTAACGCTAGAGTTTGAGGTGGTTCCATGATAACTTGAGCTCCACCAAAGTTATATAAAATGTGATTTTTTTGATGGCACTAGGACTGCTTAACCAACTAATTCAACTCAAAGTCCCCATTGGTGTTAATGCAAAAGCCTCTAAAGGTTGGTTGGTTGAAGAACACACCAAAAATTACTCAACTCTTTAGACACAACTTGTCCTAGGTCCCACCAAGCGTGCCAAAAACTATTGAGGTAGTCGATTGCACCTGGGGTAGGAGGCCGAGCTCATGCCTTTCCACATGCAACAATGGAAACTCCCATCTCACTTGTGGGACTAGAAAAGCTAGAGGGGAGTGTTTATAGATGAGGGCTAACTCCCTATGATGTATCTTTTAGGCCCTGGTTTCTCCTACTGCTAACAAATAAAATGAAAAAAGGGGGGATGAAAAGGGAGAGAGAGATGCTGAAAATAGAACCTAAGCCTAAAAATGAAAAGGTGATACACCAAAAAATGTGACACACCCAGCCCACATATACACTTTCCACCAAAAATAAATTCCTATACACTTCATTTGAAGTGGGAAGCTCTTTTACAATAGTTAGCCAGGGGTCCATGGAAGTACAGGGAGGAAAGAACTAGCAAAGGTGTTCTAGGACACAATTTGACAGCCTATTCATAGGCACCTATATTATTTTTGTAGACACTTCTGGTAGACCTATAGAAAGGAGACTTCACAATGCACTAGACATGCTATGATCGATCTGTGAAATCATGAAATACATTGACTTAACACAAATGGG